>PVKC010016051.1:0-21012 GCA_004027635.1 Crocidura indochinensis
TGACTCTACACTCAGAAATCGTTCCTGGCAGGCTCAAGGGACCATATGGAATGCCAGGATTCGAACCATCATCCTTCTGCATGCAAGGCAAATGCCCTACCTCCATGCTATCTCTCCAGTCCCGAGTTTATGTATTCTTAAAAGCAGATGGAATTGGTAAGAAAACCAAAACCAGGGGCCAAAGTGATAGCATAGTGGTATGGCATTTGCCTTGCATGTGGCTGACTTGGGACCAACCTGGGTTCAATCTCCAGCATCCTATATGGTCCCCCGTACCTGCTAAGAGTGATTTCTGAGTGCAGTGCAGGAGTAATCCCTGAAAGCCACTGGATGTGGCCCAACAATCCCCCCTAAAAACTAAAGTCAAAACCAAGACAATTTTCCTATTAGGGTGGCAGGGTGGGGATGATGTGGGCAGGGAACCTGAGAACCCTACTGGAGGGAAGAAGACATTGATGATAGGATGGTGCTAGAGCCTAGTATGTCTCAAACCCAAATATAATTAATTTTGTAAATCATGGTGTTTCAATTTAAAAATTAAGACATTTTTAAAAATATGAAAAAGTGCTGGCATTTGCTTGTTTTAGATTTTTCATTTTGGGGTAACACAGAACCTGATCATCTGAGTCTCAAGGAAAGGTATCTGATCAAGATGGAGTCCAGGCAGGGGAAAAAAAGATGGAGTCCAACAGATAGAAGCAGTGTATATCTGAGTTTGTTTCAGTGAGATTTGTATATCTCTATAGTCTGACTTAGAATCATTTGGAGCTCAAAATCTGACCTCACTATATTTCCCTTTGATTCTCACAGAGTTCTGTATCTTCTATAACCTCATTGTTAACCACCATAGAATTTTCTGGAAAGAAATATGGTCTATTGGTCAATGTTTCCATCAGTCTTTGGCAAAGAAGACAAATTCTGCTACTGGCCACTCTTATCAGATGTTGTTTCTGTCAACACCTTCTCTCTGCCTCTCCATCCAGTCTATGCTATAGCACGTGGGTTTGGGCATCACCTTCCAGTCACTCTGTCTACCAATGTAGAAGAGTTAGAGTCAACTCAACTGCTGTCATTCCCAACCTTTGTTTATTTATCTCAGCACCATCTTGATGTCAAAGATGAGATGAGTATTGAAGTAAATAGTTGAAAAGTGATACACGATCAGTGGGGCTATGCTCATGGCTCATGATCAGAGTCACAAGTCCAAGTTACAAATCTGCCACAAACTACCTTTATGGTATTAAGAAGTTACTTAACTTCTTGAGACCTGTCCATTCGATATGATCTTGGTCCTCTAGAAGCAACCCCCTGAGGAGGGGGAACACAGCAAATAAACAATTGGAGTGACAATTTAATTTAATAATTTAATTATTAGTGAAGCAGATTGGTCATGTCCCTTTCCATGTCCCCTATCTGAAAGATGTTCCCAAGCTTTGGAATTGGTGCTGAAAAAATGCATGGGAACTTGAGGTTGAGGGTAGATGGTATATAGCAGGTCCAGAGAGCACAGTTATAGCAACTTGTAACATGGCCTGGTGATGAAAACTAACAGGAAAATGATGATCTGAGCACCAAAGGGTGGGTGGTAGATATTGAAAAGTAAAGTCTAAACACTTACAATTACTTCCTGTAGCATGTTTACTTACATGCACTTCAGGGTCCTCAAATAGCCCTGAAGGAGCTTCCAGATCACTGTGCAAAAGAGTTTTCTTTTTTCTTTAAATCTCAAGCAAGCATTTTTTTTCTCTTCTCAACATTAGACAGAGAAACAAGAATATTGTGGCAAAGTCACTTATAATGGTATCCTATGGACAGTGGTAAATACCTATGGTCTGCCCAAGAGGTGATATCCAGGGAGCCGGGAGGTGGCGCAGGAGGTAAGGTGCCTGCTGCCTTGCCTAGGACGGACCACGGTTCGATCCCCCGGTTCCCATATGGTCCCCTGTGCCTGCCAGGAGCGACTTCTGAGCGCATAGCCAGGAGTAACCCCTGAGCATCACTGGGTGTGGCCCAAAAGCCAAAAAAAAAAAAAAAAAAAAAGAGGTGATATCCAGATGGTCTTGGGATACTCAGCTTTGCCCAATTCCTCATCAGTAACAGTTCAAGTATACAGACTGAGACACTATTTTGAGAAAAATCCTGGAAAATACAACTATGTTCAGAGGCAAAGTAGGAGACATAATCATGAGTTTAGAGAGTGAATGGGAGGTAAAAGAGTTCACTCACTGGTTTGATCACAGTGGCCAAGGCAGGTCAATAAAAAAGGGACATTCTCCCCTCCCCTCAAAATATTTCCACTAATAGTAGGTGTTGGCTACCATCTTCATAACGATACAACCAGTCATGAACTGACATAACCTGGATCCACAGACGGCAGTCTTCTGGAATTTAATGATCTATTTTAAGGGCTGACAAACACAGTTTTTCCAAGGGGCTTGGAATAGCCCTCCCTTTTTCTCCACCAACATAATTATTCTTCCAACTTGAAGCAATAGTAGTGAAAGCACTTTTTGTTTCTCCAATCCTCCAGTCAAACCCCCAGGCTAAGAATTTTTTTCTCCCTAGTAAGGCATTGTTCATGCACAGTGGCATAGAATTTCATTTGCTGGGATTCAACTATTGAGAGCACAACACAAAAATCTAAGCAATTTTAGACATGTGTCAATCTGAAATGAAAAAGGCTTTGTGCTGGTGCAGGATGTCAGTGCTTGAATTACACAGACAGAGAATTTCCCTGAGTGAGAGCGGTACGTGCTGACATAATACATTATTAAGGCTCTGTGTTATGATACAACCAATATGTTTTAATAATTTATTGGTATTTATTTAACACATAATACTGTCATACCAAATCTAAACCAAGAGGTCTGGGTTCCTCATTGATTCATGTCTGTGGCTCATCTCAGTAACATTTCAGGCAATTCACAGTAAGTCTCTTTTGAGTGATGAGATTCTAGAATGATGCTTGTAAAACTTCATTCGGACAACTTTCTGTGACCACCTTCCAGTGACCCCTACTGGGTTATTGTTAAATGGATTCAATTTGATTATGTCTTTTGCTCTTCTTATTGCAAACCTTTATCTTCCTATCAAATCACTGCACCAAGTGTCAATGTCATTTGAACAATTAGCCCAGTTCTATGTATCGGATCAAGTACTTGGACATAGGCAAGGAACCATTTGCATGCTAAACTCAGTTCGGATTCTTCTAAATTGCTCTCATCATTATTCCTGTGCTTGAAGATTCATTCATCTTTATTGCACCATTTTCTAATGAGAATAATGGGGACCATCAGGCCCAAAAGGCTAATCGTTATTTATTAAGTGAGTATTTGATAATTATTAATGAATAATCATGTCAACAATAACCTTAATTTTTCAGGTTTTCCTCCTAGAGATTTATATATTAATTATGTCTGCCATGTGGACCAAAGAACTCTCTGGAATGAAGAGTTGGTTTATCATTTTCAAATCAGTGGTGCAAAAGGAAGCTACAATCATGTAAAAATCATCAGACTCTTTTTTTTTCTTTGAAATGCCTCAAATGGCAGAGAGGAAGAGAGAATAAATGCAGTTGATGAGATTCAGTGTGACATCAGCAATTCTCCAAGGGCGGTCTGAGCACCAAGTGAGCCACTATAGATGCTCGGTGCTTTCACAGAGGAGACAGGCCTGACCTGTCATCTACTGGTAACACCCAGAACAGACTAGAAATGTCACAAACTGCTAATAGTGACTGCACATGATGTAAAAGCATCTGTCGAAAAAGAGGTGGCTTTTCAAAATTTTTACCCTGGTTGGAAGTACTAATTTCTTTAATAGGCACATCCTCTTGCTTTATAGAACACAGATTTAATTTACTAAAATTAACAAAGCAAATCCATGGATGAAAGAGAAAGTACAGTAAGTAAAGCACTTGCCTTGCATACAGCTGGAATCTCATATGATCCCTTGGGTACTCTAGGAGGGATCCTAGAGCCAGGAGTAAATACTTTTTTAACATTCGGTATTGCCCAAAAGGTCCCTGCCTCCAACCCCAAATAATTAAAATCAAGAACTTGCTAAGAGCCCTTGAAAGGACTCAGAAACATTTGCTTTGTAGGTACAAAGTCCTGAGTTCAATCCGCATCATGTCATAAACCCCTCACCATAACACCATCAGGTATGACCCCAGAACCACGAAGCCGGAGCACTGAACTCTGCAAGCTGGTTGAGTGAGTATTTCCAGGTGTGGCTCCCAGGTTTGAGCACTGCTTGAGGCACTTCCCTTCTAACAAAAACAATAAAAAAAATAGCAACAATGAACTCACTAAATGACTTAACATTTAATTTTAATCTATTTGATTTCAGTATTATAAAAATCCAAACTAAACTAGCTCCAGCTTTTATTTTTATTAAAAAAAGTGGAGTAGTTCTTGGCCCATGCTGCAGAAAATTTAGCAAAACACATGAGACAGGGGGTGGCCTCTGGTGGCAGATCCTTCCTGAGAACACTTTGAACAGGTTACCTCAAGTGAAAAAACAATACATGATTAAAAGTGCTAACTGAGAAGCTTCTGTACCTCAAAGGAAATAGTGCCTAGGATACAAAAGCTACCCACAGAGTGGGAGAAACTATTCATCCAATACCTATCAGATAAGGGGCTAATATCGAAAATATACAAGGTACTGACAGAAATTTGCAAGAAAAAACATCTAATGCCATCAAAAAATGGGGAGAAGAAATGAACAGACAAATTCTCAAAGAAGAAATACAAATGGGCAAAAGGCAAATGAAAAAATGTTCCACATTACTAATCAACAGGGACATGCAAATCAAAACAATGAGGTAACATGTCACGCCACAGAGACTGGCACACATCACAAAGAACAATCAGTGCTGGTGGGGATGTGGAGAGAAAGGAACTCTCATTCACTGCTGGTTGGAATGCTGTCTAGTCCAGCCTAACCATTCGGATATTCCTCAACAAAATGGAAATTGAACTCCCATATGATCCAGCTATAGCACTCCTAGGGATATACCCTAGGAACACAAAAATACAAAACAAAAATGCCTTCCTCACACCTATATTCATTGCAGCACTATTTACAATAGCCAGATTCTGGAAATAACCAAGATGCTCTTCAACAGACGAATAACTGAAGAAACTGTGGTACATATACACATTGGGATATTATGCATCCATCAGGAGAGATGGAATCATGACATTTTCCTATACATGGATGTACATGGAATCTATTATGCTGAGTGAAATAAGTCAAAGGGAGAGAAATAGACACAAAATAGTCTCACTCATCTATGGGTTTTTGTTTGTTTGCTTGCTTTGGTTTTTGGGTCACACCCAGCAATGCTCAGAGGTTACTACTGACTCTATGCTCAGAAATCACTCCTGGCAGGCTCAAGGGACCATATGGGATGCTGAGATTTGAACCACCGATCCTTTGCATGCAAGGCAAACATTCCACCTCCATGCCATCTCTCCAGTCCCTCATCTATGGGTTTTAATAAAAATAAAAGACATTATTATAATAATGCCCAGAAATAATAGAGATGAGGGCTAGAAAAACTGGCTCATGATATGAAGCTCACCACAGAGAGCTTGGTGCATGAAGTTAGAGAAATAACTACACAATCAACTATTATAACAATGTCAATGAGGGAGAGAAGTAGAAAGTCTACCTCGAATACAGGTGGGAAGGGAGGAGGGAAATGGGGGGCATTGGTGATAGGAATGTTGCACTGCTGAAAGGGGTGTTCTTTTTTTTAATTTTTATTGTGGCCAAAGTGAATTACAAATATTACACAGTGATATTTAAGGTACACAGTGACAATAAATGAGGGTCTTTCCACCACCAATGTTGTCCTCCCTTCATCCCTGTTCCCAAGCATATATCCTTTATCTCCTTCTTTTATACCCCAGAATGCTAGTGTAACTAAAAAGCATATATGTTAACACTAATGTAAACCATTTTTTTGCAGTTCCAGATAATTTTACTAGTGGTTTCTTAAAGGTTTAGAGTCAAAGGAGCACTGTAAAAACAATGTTAGCGTGGCAATTATCATTTGCATGGGCCCACCAAAGTATGGGGGTCATGGAAAGAAAAAAAATCTGGCCTAAGTACAAGGAGACCCTACCCCTGAAGTTTTCTGACATAGGACCACTTCTAGGCTCCAGGTAAACTAGTTTGCCCAATCCTGGTCATTGTCTGTAGTGCCCCTACAGTTATATTTTTCACAGTCTCTGTTGTTGGTATCATGTTTCTGTATTGAAGGTCCTGGAATCTGTATATCCTACATTAAGTCAGGATGGTGCAAAGTGGCATCTAATTTCAACTCACAATTAAAGGGCAATGCAGAAAGCCCTGTCCAGTACGCAGGTCATTGATGTTGTTTAAATCTTCTCAGTGTTAAGGGAAGACTCTTTTGAGTAAATTGATGTCAGAGCAGCAACAGGGTCTTCCCTGGTAGAGGATTGCTTCCAGGTGATGTCATAGACAACTTCGGATGTTTCATAGATGGCTTCCCTGGTTCAGGGGTGACTGGAAAATGCCCAAACCTCTGAGGTCTGTGCCAGGTTATCATGTCAATGTTCAGGGTGTAAGGTTCCACTGCACCACATAATTTGTGTGTTCCTATCTCTATTAGATAAGAACTTATTTGTATGTATAGTATTTTCTATTTTACTGTGCCCATGCAAACAAGGAATAATGCCACCTGGCATTATCAGTGCATAAGGGAGCCGCAAGAACAAGTCTAACAATCACCGGACCTGGTTCAAACATAAGCATTAAACTGAGGGACTCTTTCACCAAAATTCCTTATTGAACAGTTCACAAAGAGAAAAAAAGATAAAAAGTGGGGAAAATAAACAATTTAACTTAAGAGAGTGGACACAATTGTCACAGTTTAAGAAAATTTGTGTGTTCCCATCTCTATAAGATAAGAACATGTTTGTATATAATTTCCCATTTTAATGTGCCTATACAAAGGAAGAACAGTATCACATGATGAGATTGGTGTCTATGAGGATGCTAGAACAGGTCCAACAATCCAATTGACTTGGAGTCAATCCTCCCATTTTTATTTTAAATATATATGGTTTTTGAGATGGAGACCAATGAGAAAAAAGAATACCAGTGAATGTCATGACGTAATGTCCTGACATACACCAATGCTGCATCGGCTGGACATCTACCCCATGTGTGTTCCACCACCCCCCTTTGTGTCAGGAGAGAAAGGGGGAAAGCCTGAGGACCACGATAGAGTTCACCTGGGCTGGCAACCAGGGAAGGCCTGGAGTAGGGGAGAAAATAGGGGAACAGTTGAAGGCCTGGCAAGCCTCCCAGCACCCCCCAAGTTAGGGAGAATGCCTCCGGCATGGGGTGTTCCCTAACTCCATACCTGGAAAGAGCTGGCCTCCAGGATCAAGGCACCGAGAGCCAGCTATCTGCCCAGCCCCTCCCTCTGCTCCTCTCCCTAGAGTGGGTGGGGGGGGAGCCTGGAGACCACTAATAGAGTCCACCTGAAACCCACAGCAGGCTACCTGAGGGGGCACTCAGGCCAGGCCTAGAGTCCAGGGGGAAATAGGGGAACGGCTGGAGGCCTGCCAAGCCTCCCAGCAAGGGGGGGTGTTCTTTATATGACTGAAACCCAACTATAATCATGTCTGTAATCAAGGTGCTTAAATCAAGATATTATAAAAAAAGTGCATTTATAAAAAGAGTGTGATCCTGTCAAAATACTGAAATTTGGGAGTTCTCAATTTGGTGGTACTCAAGTCTTTCTTCTGGTTCTTTTCTGAGAGGGTCATTCTTAGAAGTGTTTTGTGAATTATATGTGGTGATAGGGATCAAACTGGGTCTGCAGCATGCAAGGCAGATGCTTTACACTGTATTATCTCTTTGAACTCAACACATTGAATTTGATTTTTGGCCTCCCAAATTATGCTCAGGAGGCAGACCAGTACAAGATCCTGAGGATATCAGAACCACCCTGGTATTTGAAGGCCGCCATTGCCACACCTGCAGCATTTTACAAGTCAATACCCAGAGCTGCTTTATAGTTCATGTGGGATGGGCATAGAATCCTGGTCATGTAAGGGATCACTCCTGGTTTTATGTTCAGGATTACTCAGTGTATTAGGGAATAGACAGGTGTCATCCATGTGTAAGGCAAGTACCTTAACTGTTGTTCTATCTTTCTGCATCATTGCCCACCCCCCAACCCTGTGATATTTTTTGTTTCTGGATCACACTCTGCAATGCTCAGAGATTATTCCTGGCTCCACACTTAGAAAGTACTCCTGGCTGTGCTGGAGTGACCATATGAACTGCCAGTGAACAAAGCTCGGATGGCTACATACAAAACAATTGCTCTATCTGCCTATATACTGATGATTTTTGATTATTTAAACTGTGAGATAAGAATTCCTATTCACTAATCTGAGTTTTTGCTACTTTTCTACTATAAAACTAGGGACTATGGAGGAAAGGCTAAGTAGTCAAGAACTCTGAACACTCACTTACTTATATGATCCACTTGGCCAGTACTATAAACCCTCATTTGCCTACGGTATAAGTAATCAGATAGCAGGAACAACAAAGAACAGGATTATGTGACCTATAGAAGCTGATGTCTCACCCAAAGGATAGGTAGTTGCTGGTGATCATGTCTTGAATATGGAGGTTGCCTTTGGTGCTGTTACATGAATATGTAGTAGAAATAGGCAGAGCACCTTAAGGTGTTAGGCATGTTGTTCTTACACATTGAATTTATTTTATTTTATTTTGGTTTTGGGGTCACAGCTGGCAGCACTCAGGGGTTACTCCTGGCTCTACACTCAGAAATTACTCCTGGCAGGCTCAGGGGACCATATGGGATGCCGGGATTCGAACCACTGTTCTTCTGCATGCAAGGCAAATGCTTTACCTCCGTGCTATCTCTCCGGCCTCAACATTGAATTTAGTCAGTTCTGCTACAGCATTAGGATTCTCACACACACACCTCACCTCCACCCTCAGTGGTCCAACCAAAGAGTGCTGGTGTGTGTGTGTTTGTGTTTGTGTGTGTGTATGTGTGTGTATTTGAGGGATCATGCTGATTTTTGTGGCCAGTCCCCTTTCAGAACTCACCATGGTGCAATAGTAACTGCAGTAATTGACCTTTTAATAGTGCTTATGACATACTTAGCACAGTGCTAAGCTATTTAACTTGTTTAATTCTAGTGCTAACCCAATGAGGTAAATATTATGCCCATTTACAAGTGAGGAAATTGAGTATCAGAGGGGTTAAGTAACTTTCCTGAAGCTAATTTTCTTAGTTAATAAGTGCTAAGTGCCAGAACCGAGATTTAAATCAAATCAGTTCAGCACACACTTCTTTATTCTTTGTTCACTATCTGGCATTCAGTAGTAGTTTATTTTCTCTATTATTTCTCATACCTTGACTTCCAGTAAAATCAATGTTTTCCAAACATGAAACATGTAGCAATGGTGGAATTTACTATGGTTTTATATTTTCAATGTAGAGTCTTAAGAAAACATGATAGGTTTATATATTATATTTTCTAGGACATCTCTTTTTTCCCAATGGTTCTATCACTTTTTTATATGAATTTACTTTAAGTAAAAGAAACTAATTAAATACTACAATTTTTATAGTGTAAAACTATGTAAAAATGTTATGTGGGAATGACTGAGGTCTGAGATTTGTGTTCTTAGAATGTAAGCTGCTTGAAGAATATATTGAATATGAGAATGCCTTAGTGGTAGGTTGGCCTAGTGTCCAGTACAGAACCAAGACTTATTTGCTGAATAATTGTCTATTGATTTGGTGACTGGTAACAAAAATATAGGACAAATTTCAACTGAATTCAGCATATTGAGTTATGTGCAAATAGCAAGAATATTGATCCTTATTACTGAAATTAAGCCAAACGCAGTTAGGATGGCCAGGCATCTTCCAGCTGTTATTTAGACAAAATATGATGAAAGTTGAGGTCGTAGTGCATTACCAATTCAGTGGACATCTTTATTTTTTTAGGTGCCATGTGCCCTGTTTGGTGGGCTTTCCAAGATTGAGGAACTTGACAAGCCTGATAATGTTTCTAGCATATTCTTTCAATGACTTCTTCCCATCTCTGAATAACTTCAGATGAAATTCTTCAATGAATGCAAGGAGGAGTTCAAGTACAAAAGCAGAAAATCTTTGGTGTGTTAAAAGATTTAAATTTTAGGCTGACAGGGCTTCAAAAGCAAGGGGTTGCTCTTAAACTTCTCGTACAAATATACTTCTTTTACAGCAGTATCCAAAACAGGCTGGTAAAGCATAATGGCAAGCATGTGAACTTAGAGGAGTTAATTAACTCCCTTGTGCATCCTTCACTTTTCTGTAAAATGTATATTATAATGGACTTGTTGAAAGGATAAAATGAGTTAATGTATGTAAAGCACTTAGTTTACTATTCGGTAAGCACTTAGTTATAATCGGTGTTGTTATTATTGCCGATATTAGTACTGTGAGTTGAAGCTTATGTTTCCTTAGTTATATTAAGAGATCAAAACCACCCATGATGAGATCTTTCTTAATGTCGCCAGTGACTCAAGGGACGTCATTTCACTTTATAATCCTGCATCAGGTCAGTTCCCCAGGAAACACTCTGAAACTGAGATTAGTATGAGCATTTTTGGGGAAGGGCTCAGTTTTTATAGCTCTGGAGAATGAGGAGGCAGGAAAATGGGCTAAGCAGAGCATCTGAGCTGATTGTCATCACCAAAATGGCCTCTGCTAATTTCCAGAAATGTTATATGATGTTATTTTTTCAGAATTGTTCTGCTCTAGGGTCAAAGAAGCCGACTTTGCATACTCCATTAGGATAGATGTGAGATGTCTGAATGGGCATGAGCTTGAAAGAGGGTTCTTTCTTTGTTTGAGGCCAATTCCCAGAGAAGGCTCAATGTTATTAGGTATCTAAATTCCTTGTTGATGATGAAATTGAACCTATGGTCAGATCTGGGAGTTCTTGGGGGAGCAATCAAGTGTCCACTACAGTGCACCCCTTGACTGGCCCTACTTGTTCCTGTCATAGCTGAAAGATGGCATGTCTTGCTGGCTAAGAAAATATGTCAATGAAGACAAGTGAGATAAAGCAGCTGCCATGGAAGATGCTTTTATGGTCCCAAATGGTTTCCATCATCTCTCCATTCTATACCCCTTCACTCTCAGCAAGCCTCTCCATCAGACTGGGCAGTGTATCTTTTGACAAAACACAGACACTCATGTGTGAAGGTCTAAGTCTAGGATAACTATGACCTCCTCAGCAAGGAGAATCACTACCTTCTTGCTTCTCTGACCACTGATGTACGAAAGTCAAAAGCTCGAGCAAAAGCCAAAAGATAAGGAGTCAAGGGACCGTGATAGTATACTCTGCTAGAACTGTGTATCAATGGAGCAAACACTATCTTAGGACCTAGTTAATGAGCTAGTTAAGGATATATGACTCAAAAGGGAAAAGTCTAAACTGGAATATAGTTTTCAGTGAAAGAAACACATACAAGAATAGACAGATTTAATGTAGCCAACCTGCCACTAAACAAATGATTGGTCTCTACAAGAGATGACACTACATGAAGAACTCATTCTTGATTAGTTGGCCTTGCAGCAGACATAATATGTGAGTGGGTATATGTCAGTTGGCACCATGAATGACTTCTATTCCTGCTCATGGTCATTCTATGCATGATTATGTATTTCAGTAGTAGGATCTGCGATAGGCTTACTGGGGCATTCTTTCTCCTTGGTTGCTTGAGATCATAGATGTTGCTCTGTATATCAATAGAATTTTCTCCTTAATTATTCTGTATGGCCACATAATAAGAACAAGAAGTTCTTTAATTTCACTTTTCTCCTTCCAGGGAATTGGTGAACTAATTAATCAATGTGGTTGTTCAATAGTGTCTTTGGGGCTTGTTCTCTTCAGATGAAAGATTGGGCCATTCAAAGATTGGCCCGTGGAAGTTGGAATGGTGTCTTGGTCATGAATTTTTCTGGTAACACTTTTGTAGGATTGAATTATAGCTGTCTTTTAGTTTTTGCTTTCTCAATATATTCACCATTTGTCAAAAATTGGTTATTCTCTTATTCTGACTTGGAGTCAGAGTGGTAACTTAACTGAAGATGTGATCAGAGGCAACCCTGATTCTTTTTTAGATTATGAGAGATGACACCATCTCTACTTCTCTAAGAATGTGCTAGTGAATTACTATCTTAAATTAAAGCTGTTGCTAACGTCAAAGGCTTACACTTGGCTTTTCTCTATTGTGATTACTCACAGCTCACATGCTCACAAGCCAATTGTGATGTATGCAAATCACCAAAATGTACATTCTGATGATTGATTTGACACTGGGTACACATGAACTTATCTTGGCTATGTCTCCATTTCCTGTTCAGCTGTGAAGTCAGGTACTTAATGATACTTTTAAAGTCTTAGGTGTCATTGTAAAGTTGGACCCTATGCTCAGCTTTCTTCTTAGATATCCATGTATATGACTCTTAAAGATACTATTTTTATACACCATCTCAGTCTTTGCTTGAGATCCCCAAACTATCACTCTGCTCACTCCTTCCAATGCTGATGCTCAAATAGCTTTGAGTGATTCTGTAATTGAATTATTGTCTTAAGGGAAGCCTTGCTTAACAGAGATCAGTTACTGCTGAGCTCTCTAGTGATGTGGGTCAGTTTCTCACTAGTACAGGCTTTGGGAAAATGAGTGTTCTCCTGAATTTTTAGAAACATTATCAGCAGGTGAGTTCTACCATTGATTACTCTGAAATTTCACCTAATCAAATTTGCTCCAACCTCCTCCACTTGCTTTGCAATGTTGGAATTCTCACTTTCCTCATGGTAGGCCATCACTTTCTTAAAGTTCTAAAAGTTATTGTGTGGATATGTTAGCACTATCACTCACTATATGGAAGTGATATTCGGGGGAAGACACTTCCATCTACATGAGTTTTCATTACTCAACTAGCTGTGCTTCTTTCCTTGATCAGCATCTGAGGGGTCCAGCCCATATGTTCTCCCCTAGCATTTGTCAAATTTGTGTTAGAGACATTTTCCACATATTCATATCATGGTTCTTTTTTTTCCCCAGCAGGTCTGGCATTTCCTTGGGTAGGAAATAGTGTGCCATTTTTGATTATTTTTCAACCACACATGGATATGGCCAGAACTTCTGGCTCTGTGCTCAAGGATCACTTCTGACAATACTTCAAGGGACCATATGCAGTGACAGGGGCCAAGTCTAGGTCAGCTGCATGAAGGCTACAGGTAGCTCTTAGTACATATCTGGCCCAGAAATAGTGCTTCTTAAATTCCATGTATTTGTATAGTGACCAGGAGGGGATAAAGAGGAAGGTAAAACAATGGAGTAGCTTGACAGATAAAAAAATTGAATCGCACACATAGTAACCATCAAGCTGGGGTTGGGCTGGGGATACTCTTCCGCAGAGTGATTTTCAGAGTTTTCCAAGAGGCAAATGGTCTACTTCTTATTGACCCATATGAACTCAAAGTGGTTTCCAGTTGCTTTCAGAAAGGGAGTATGAACTTGGTAAGGTGGCTTCCAAGAATGAACTGAAATATATTTCAAAATTGACAATCTGAGAAAAAAAAGTCGTATATTTTGGTCTTGCTGATTTTCAAAATGTAGATAAGGGATTGAGAAACTACAGCCACTGGCCTCCTATCTGATGTTGGAAAAGGGCTACATCCATTTGTTTAGATATTGTCTATGGTTGCTTTTTTTTTTTTAGATCCAATGGTCTTGTTGAGTAATTTCAATAGAAACCATCGCAAGCCAAATGTTTTCACTATCAGACTCTTTAAGAAAAAAAAATCACCAAACACTTGTAGCGTAGTACAAACAAAATTGATTTTGAGCTATGAATTGAACCCAGAGTTGTACATTAAAGGTTCACAACTGGCTCCTACAAGCAGTATGAGCCTCTGTGAACTATATTGGGTTAGATTAGGTTGAGAGTTGAAGTGAGCAGAGAGCAGCATTATGGATGTACAGCAGAGCATTCTTTAAAATCCTAATAGTTGTCATGGGAGGAAGATACTTTCATATGCTCGTTTTCCAGATGAGAAAATTAAGACCCAAAACACTCAGTTCACCTTTCCTTAGTAATAAAAGGAATAAATAGTGAAACAAGAGTTCAAAAGAATATATGCTGCTTTCCATTACAAGTTGGTACAACTTGTTCAGCTTTCCCATGTAATACTGCTCATTCATTCATTCATTCACTGGTGTCTAGTACATAGGCATTATGATAAGCAGAAGTCAGAGCTCAGGAATTCCATCCTTTAGTCAATGACTGTTGACTTCTGACTTATTAACATCATTAACTGTTTAAATATGTCATTATTGTGGAACTTTGCTCAAGTATTGATGGACTGCAATTATCTTTGACTTATTTTTTCTGTCTGAACACCTATTATAGGGGGAGAATTATCCTAATAATGCAGATATCCCTCTTCTCTTGAAAGTCATATAAAACCTTGTTTTCTAGCTACTTGTGGTCTATAAGAATAGGGGCATTTAAGTGGTCAGTAAATCACGTCTATCGTCTGTAAGGCTGATAATTAAGAAACTGACAGATTCTACAATATGGTGATAGAAGGGTAATTAAACCAGTGGAAGCATTTGACTGAAACCTGCACCACAGATCATTTGCTCATTATGAAGAACCAAGTTTATGGCAGGTCTTGTTCTAGATCTTGAAAATACAGGGATAAAGAAGACAGCCTCCTGCCTTTAATGGATCTTATAGTCTAATAGAGTTTGATCTCTCCCTGCCTCCTATTTCTAGACCAGAATGTGTTATGGCTAAAATGAAAGGAAGATGTGTTTAGGGAAACTTATTAAGCTGACTGGAGGAAAGACAGACTCACATATGTTGATCCCCGAACTGGGGAAAGAACAGTGAGATTCTATCTCTGACACTGGAAAGCAGGCCAGCTTCTTATTCAATTAGACAAAAACTGTGTAGAAGCATAGATAAGAAGAGAGTGAATCCCTTCTGGGGACTAGATGGTCTGTTATGGAGAAGATTGGTCAGAATTTATTAAGACCTTAAGTTTTGATCAACTTACTGACAAATAATTGAAGATATTGATAGTCTAGAAAGGATACTCTAATACATTTCTTCCAGGAACCAGAAACTCCCCATGGAGACATGATGAAATCTAATGTTCTATATCAAATGCCAGAAATACTGTGTTGAGAATTTTTATCAGTTGAATTGCTCAGAACTGACTAGGCACGTAGTAGGTATTCAATATATTCTATTGGGTTGTTTACTTTATTTCCTCACACTAACACTTTGATAAATTCCAGGACCAAAGGATCACTATAAAGGTCAAGCAAGCTTCTTTCTGTTCTGGGTCAATTATAAGAGATTTAGATTTCTTCTTCTTCTTAATAATTACAGTATCCGTGATATCAATAAATGTTTTGAAGCAAATTATTTCTACATGGTTGACTAGTACCCACTGTGTGCCTTGTTAAAATTATATGGTTTATTTCTGGATGGAAAACACTCTGTTTATAAAATGTCCTATTATCATGTTTCATGATGAATGAGCTGTGTTTATTTGTTTCTTTCCTGGCTGTCTTTAGAAGATGATCTAAGGTTAATGGTGGAAATGCTACCAAAATAAATGGTTTCATGTAGTCAAATATTTCATCTGAGCACTCTGTTTCAGGAAACTTACAAAGAAAACAAATGAATATTTTTGGAGTGTTTGAATCCATTCCTTAACTTCAGTGCTGCAAAGATTTCTGAGATACATTAAAAAGTAAATCTTTCAAGTTTCCCATAAAGTTTATAAGGCTTCCACTGACATGTCAATTAGAATATTACAAACATTTACTTCTGGAAAATTCTCAAAAGGATATGCAAAATGTTTTCAGATGCCTGCATGAAATTGGCCATTTCCCACACCAAATGATTTCATAGAATCATAATCCAGTTCTAAATATTTCCTTAAATTGATGTCTTATTTTAAAGACAAACAGACATCATATTTGCCACTAATTCAAGTTTGAATGTTTTTGAAAAAAAATTGCCATAGGGATGAAATATAGGACTGTTCTTTGGTGTCATGGATTATAACTTAGGTCAGATTTAAGGATTGCTCTAGGCTTACATGAGAATCTCTCTCACTTTTGGTCAAAGTTCTCTGATAAATTGCTTCTCCTAAGTATCTCTGCCAGGATGAAGTCATTATCATCCACCCCCCTGGGGTTTTGCAATTCTTCTAAGAATCTCCTTTAGGTCCAGCTAAGTACAAAGGGCTATTTATCAGATATCTACTTCCTGCAAGGGTTTACAGATCTTGAAATATTTGCAAATGCCAAAGTCATTTTGGGTCTTGAGTCAATATTACTTTAGAGGTAAACGAAGATTTAAATTTCAGCAATGGACTTGAAATGAAAGTCCAATAAGAGATGGCATCTGTACTATTTGTTTCTTTAAAACTTTTTAGTTCAAAAGAGCTGAAAATACAGCAAGTCTGGGCAAGGTTACAAGGATAAATTTTCTTTCCAAGTCTGTTAGTTGAACCTCAGCCTAACTCAAGACTGATTATTATAAACTTCACTTTTTTTTTTTGTCTTTTCCTAAATTTTAAGTTACAAAAACTTGAGGGAGGTGTGGTTTTCAAGATCGACTGAGAGAGTGAGAAAGAAAAGACCCATTATCCATTGAGATTTCCCTAGAAACATTTCCTATGAAAAGTACTTTCTGGCTACTTTCTGGAGTATATTCTCTTTTTGTCTAAATATAGTATTATTCAGTATAAAATGCACTTTAAAAATAATTGCACATGGGGCTGGAGTGATAGCAAAGTGGTAGGGCATTTGCCTTGCACACAGCCAACCCAGGATGGACCCTCGTTCATTTCCTGGCATCTCATATGGTCCTTGGAGCCTGCTAGGAGCTATTTCTGTGTGCAGAGCCAGGAGTAAACTTGGAGAGCAGCCAGGTGTGACTCAAAAACCAAAAAAAAAAAAAATGCACAGGTAATGTTAGTTCTTTGGAAGTCATAAAATAAAGACTAAATAAAGCAGAAAACATTCAAAATCCCACTTGCCTCCATAGAATAACCAAAGTAGACTGTTTGACTGCTAATCTGCACTGGTTTATTTAACCACGTATTTATTTTTTTACAGTGTCAGGTGACTTTTTGGATACTTGGAATCTCAAATGCCCCTTTCTTGGAACTTATTCTGGAAGAGGAGACAAAGGGTAAACAAATAATGATCTTCAAACTAAAGAGGAGTTGCATGTTCCATTATGAGCAGAATTAGCATGTCGATAAAATGGTGGGAGATTGAATAGAAAAACAATAATATTCTGTAAAGAGGGGGACTATTTCAATGTAGGTAAAATTAATGAAATTCTAAGGCTGTGTAAAAATCTAGGAAAAGAGCCCACCTGGCAGAGGAGGGGCCAGAAGATGAAAATATTCAGGAACGGGGGGCCAGCGTGATAGCGCAGTAGTAAGGGTTTTGCCTTGCATACAGCTGACCCAGGACAGACCTCAGTTCAATCTCCAGTGTCCCATTATGGTCCCCAAACCAGGAACGATTTTGAGCTCATAGCCAGGAGTAACCCCTGAGCATCATAGGGTGTGACTCAAAAAACAAACAAACAAAAAACAAAAAAAAAAGGAAAAGAAAACATTATTCAAGGTTAGGCTGGCTGATTTGGCTGGCAGAGATAGCAAATGGGAGGAAGCAAAGTCACAAGTGAGGCTTTGGGGGCTTTTGCAAGCCAAAGAAGTGGATTGGTCTTTCATTACAATTTGATTTGTGTTTATTTTACAAGTTCAGTTTGATTGTCATGTGAAGATTTTGGAGAGGATGAGTGGAATGCATGCTACATCTACCTGAGGCTAATGTGCCTTGGGTCAGACATAACCAGGACTGCCATAAGAAGTGGTCACATGAAGATTTTAAATATCTGTTTGATGGGCATGAATGATAATGCATTGACTTTCGAGAGAGAGAGGTGAGGCTATCAATGTATAATGTTATAACACTACTACTTCTTTCTCTCAATACATTTCAGTTAAGTCACAAGAGATCACAACCTTCTTTAAGGCCCGGTGGTATTTAATAAACAATTGTCCTGTACTTTTTTTCACCGTTCTCCAAGTGAGAATAATTTTTTTTGATTTTATAAAATTTATAGATGTGGAATTAAATTAAATTATACATTTTCAATTAATAAACGTGGAAATGAATAATCTTGTCTTTAAAATCATTCTCTTGTCTGATTACTTCTAAAAGGCATTGCTAAAAGTTAAGTTGCTGAATCAAAAAGTCACCCTCATTAAATCTGAGGCATGCTAAGATACTGAATTCTTTGCTTTAAAACAATTATGTGATATTAAGGTTCAATTTCATAATTTTTTCTTTCTTTCTTTTTTTTTTTAGTTTTACTCAGGGCTTACTCCTGAGTAGTTCTGTGTTCAGGGATCACTCTTGGCAGTACTCAGGGGACCATATGTGGAGCTAGGAATTAGTCAACTTGGGTTGGCCACTTGTAAGGCAAATGCCCTATTTGCTTGCTGTATTATATCTTATACCCAAGATTTAATTTCATAGTTCTCTTTAGTGGATACAACAATTTGGGCCTTACTTTTTTTTTAATACATTTTTTTAAAGAAAGGAAAACACTGTGGCTAGTCCATAGGGAGCAAAAGTTTTCTGAATGATTTTGAGGAGGAGCTGGTCTTTGTATTTAAGGGCTTTATTAGTTAGAACATTTTCCCCAATGTCTCTTCCTTTTCTACTGACTTATAGTCACTTGTGGTCACCATATAGTGTGGTAGCAATCCCCCTAGAGCAAAGTTAAGTTATCCAATGAAGGGTCATTTCCAGGTCTATGAAAGGCAGTGTATTTTGGAAAAGGAGAAGAAAATGATACTAAGAAATCTCCAGCTACCTTTTAAATGGTTCTCTGGGATAAAGGGTGCAACCTTATTTGACTGGTTGGTACAAACACCTGCATCTGAAAGAAAAGAGGCTGGTAGAAACACCTGCATCCAAGATTGTGCACCAATGTTACATTGGTTTATGTTCTTTTTCAAATTGCTTATGTCTGACATACACAGATGCAAGAATGACATGACATACTCTTTGTGGCAGCTGTCGGCTCAGTATTTTCAGTGAGCTCCTCTATGCACTAATATCTCTTGTTCTTATTTATTTTACTTTTTCCCCATGAGACAAATCATGGTGGAAATATTTTGATTTCACATTTCTAATGAGAAGAGTGAGACATTGTAGACTCACAAAAGTCCAGTTTCATCTGTAATCTGGAGGCAGGTGTCTTCTAATGAAGGGTCAGTGGCCAGACACATTCCAAGTGTCCAGCTCAGTTTTAGTTTTGATGGAACCTGGGATGTAGTGGAAGTTTTATTTTTAATCCAGCACTTGGTAGTAATGGAAAGAGATAAAATTTTTCCACCCTGATTTTTGATTTCACCTTTTTTCTTCCTGATTCGATATTCTTGGCTAATGAAATTTGAGCTTTAAGTGGTTAGCATTTCGAAGACATCTATGGTAGGGTATCTGTGTGAGATTGGGTTCAAATTTCCCTAAACCACAAGTAAAGGATTCAGAAATGTCTCTCCTTTTTTAGTCTTACCACCTTAACTCAGAGAAAAGCAATATCATTCTTTTCAGAAAAATTACCTTATTTTTTTCCTTCCTTCCCACCACTGGTGGATACCTAGTTGATATAACAAGGAGAAAGTCTGATCATTTCACACCAGCTCGGTGCCACAGAATTTAGGATGGAGGGATTGGGCCATAACAGAATGCTCTTTTTTGTGGACATCTTGTAAACCCAGGCTGAGTTCATCCTCTCAGCCTACCTGCCTCTTCTCTTTTTTTCATGGACTCTTTCTCATAAGGGCATGGTCATTGACCTGGGCAGTTTTACTTACCTCTAAGCACATGCAACTCTCCATATTTGTTCTACTGGGATAGATTTGGTAAAAAGGACAAGCAGCCAGACGCTTCTCCTTCCTTATTGATTTGATGACTTGTCCAGTAGCTTCCTTCTTTCTATTGCAAACCTCTCTTGAGTCAGAATGGATAGAGTGAAATATTTATGCATGTTTTAGGAAAATGTTTTTTTTGCCAGAGCACAGACCTAAGTTCAAGATGATTAGTTTTTTAGATATGGTGATGGGATTGAAATAGCACCAACAGAATTCACAAAGACATTCAATGAATGATTTAGATCATTGTCAGATTATCTAATGATGGGCTGAGGCTAAATATAAACTGCCATTTTTTTAAAATAAAGCTTTATTGGAGCACAACCAGTAATTCATGCCATAATGTCTTTGGTGCTTTGTCACTATAAGTTCTTAGGAAGTTAAGTAGGCACTGTGTGGGCACAACGTCCTGTATATTTAATATTTGGCCCTTGACCAAGTTTTCTGACTGCTGTTATAGATCTCAGTGCTTCTTTAATGCAAACAAACTAGTTACATGAATCTTATTGTTAACTTTGAAGGGGGTTGGAGGTGAGGATGGTCAGAAACTATTTCTAAATACATTTCCAGGTCTATAGGTTGTATATTTTGAGTAACGTAGTTGTAAACAGTGCCATGTGTGACAGAACTTTCTGGAATGATAAAGGTGCTGTGCAGCTACCCTGGCCTATAATATGGTGGCCACATCCACCTGTGGCTATTGAACACTTGAAATATGGCCTTTGGGACTGAGGAAGGGACTCATTTAATTTCAAAAGTGTTCTATTCAAATAGCCCCAGGTAGCTAAAGGCTCCTTTATAGATCAGACCAGTTCTATAGTCTGGCAAATACATCCTACATTTGCTGCTTGTTTATAAGGAAACATCTAATCCTGCATGGCTGGCTGAGATTTCTTGTGTTGAGAGAGAGAGAGAGAGAGAGAGAGAGAGA
>PVKC010016052.1:0-21022 GCA_004027635.1 Crocidura indochinensis
AGTTGTATATTATAAATTAAGATAATGACTTTAACTTCTACTGAGCTTAATCTCTATTCCAAAGATTAGAGAAAAGTCTAATTATCACTATGCCTCCACAGTCAAAAATAAAATTATTTCCTTACTTCAAAAAGTGGAATATGCCATTTTTTACTTATTATACCAAAAATGTATTTATAGGTCACTCTCAATAGTCAATATAGTACTTTCAGAATGTTTTAATAAAATGTAGTTGTGAAAATGAAACTAGAAATATGTATTACTAGGAAAACTGAGAGCATTGAGCTATTTTTATCCTTGTCTCTCAAAAGACAATTCACTATGAGACCAACCTTTATATTGGAAGATTTAATTACAAAAAAGAAAGAAAAGAGAAAAAAATTTTAGTGCATAGTTTGAGCATATTGCCCCAAACAGTAGATAGTAGACTCAATAAATATGAACATAGATAATATCTGACCATTTTTATTTATTGCCAATTCATTATATTCCTTTACTTTTATTTGTGTTGCAAAAATACTAAAGTAGAAAAATATTTTATTAGAGAAAAAAAGGAGGCAAATTTGGCAATGTTCATAAATCAATTCTAGATAGATCTGTACTATAATATTATTCCTCATGATGTTCAAGGAACCTTTTGAGGTGCAAGGAATTAAACTCTATTTTACTACATGCAGAGCAAGCACCCCTACGCTCTGTACTATCTCTTTGATCACAGTAAGAAATAAAAGTCTTGGGACCAGATAGTATTCTTCCTATGAAAAAATCCAGTAGCAATATGCATGCTTTCCCCCTTATATTTACCTAGGAGTAATATTCCTATGTAAAGCTCTTCTCACATTTGAGATCCTACCCCCCAGGGTTTAGGTTCAGGGCAGAATCCTTCTACTGTGTCAGCATTTTGAAGAGCCCCAATGATCCTTTCTCTATTCCACAAAGCTAGTTCATGCCTGTTTAAATATTTATAGTATAAAAAGTAAGTGAAAGTAAAAAAAAACTTTTAAATTGAAAACTATGTACTATGTATTTTATAAAAAATATTGATAAGGTGGTTAGTGTCTACATTTTCTGTATTAATATAATACTTATATGACCAGAAATTAATCATTTATTTTAAATATGCTCTGTGTTAATTAGAGCATAATTTTATTAAAATAATTATATATATTCTAATGAAATATATTCTGATATTTATACTATTTTCCTTCTTCTGTTCCTCCTTATTCTTTTTCTTCCCCCTCTTCTTCCTTCTTTCTCTTTCTATTCTTCCTCTTCCTTCTCTTCTTCCTCTTTCTCCTCATCTTCCTCTTCTCCCTTCCTTCTCTTCTTTCTTCTCCCTCTCCTCATTTCCTCTTTTTCTTCCTATTTTTCTTCTTCTTCCTCCTCTTATTCTTCCTCTTTTTTTGGGGGGGAGGGATTGCATATGGCATTAGTCAGGGGTTACCCCTGCCTATATGCTTAGAAATCACTCGTGGAGGACCGTATGGGATATTGGAATTCAAACGACCATCCTTTTGCATGGAAGGCAAACGTCCCACCTCCATGCTATCACTCTGGCCCCTCTTCATTCTTCTTATTCTATCTTCTTTCCCCTTCTTTTTATCACCCCTGCCCTCACATTCTATGATCCACAGATGCAAGAGAATTGAAAGCGAATTGAAACCTTTTCCAGGTGCCAGGCCTTGATATGCAGCTGAAATTTCAGCTAATTGCGTAAGTACAGTCTCTGTAAACCTTCCCTAGTAACTTTGTATCTTCTTCAAGCTTTGTCTCATTTCTTTTCCCCTCTTGGAGATCTCAAAGCCCTTCCAACATTCTGAATTTGTATCCTACTATGAATTCCTCTATTTACCTGGAATAGACTCTATTTTAAATATATATATATATCATTATGTGTATTTATGATGATTTAATATTAATATAGAATAATAAATGAATTCATAAACTAGTAAATGTTTTACTATAAAACAGTGAAATTCAAATAAATATAAAATAGATAATAAATAATGACCCTATGTTATAGTTTCTTGTCAAGAATAATACATTTTGACTAAATTCAGATGAATTAATGAAAATTAAGTCACTCAAACATGCCTTACTTTTTTATGTAAAATTAAGTGTAATGACAATTACAGAAACAGAGTGATTAAAGAGTGAATACTTTTTTCTTCATCTCAAAATATCATATGATGAACCTCTCTATTCTAGAACAAAATTTCTATTCATATCACAATCTAATGAAAAGAAATATGGCAAAGGATTTCGTTTCCTTAAGCACTAAGATCGACAGTATTCTATTTAAAGAAGAAATACATCTTCAGGTGATAAAATTCTGACACAATAAATAGAATAGCAAGAAGAATTGAATGAGGTTCCTTTAATTTTGATGATTTTAATCTGTCACTTTTCTCACTAGGAAAGTAAAATATATTTGAAACTTTTAATTTAATGTTTCTGTACTTTTTAAAAATATTCTGTAGTATTAAAAAAACACAAACATTGACTCTTTCCATATATCCCACCAGCAGCACAGATGTCTATTGTTTAC
Source organism: Crocidura indochinensis (assembly GCA_004027635.1). Lineage (NCBI taxonomy): Eukaryota > Metazoa > Chordata > Mammalia > Eulipotyphla > Soricidae > Crocidura > Crocidura indochinensis. The sequence goes on from PVKC010016052.1 coordinate 2,549, forward strand.
CTGGTCCACAATACTCTTTTCCTTTAACTCTCCCTAATTTGCTACTGTATCTAAGCTACTCATCCTATTTCTGTACTTTGAACATATCAAGTTCAATCCATTCTTAGAAGTTGTGAAGCTATTTTTTTTATATTTTCAATTATTTTATTTGAACTCTTCACAGAAATTATTCTTATTTATTCATTTCAAATGTTGCTGCTTTCAATAATTTCTCTTGTCAGCTAATACTAATAAGAGATCTGCTCTCAGTTATTTCTTACTTATATACCCATCACTTAATTTTGTTTATTTCATTTATGGTGTTCATCATATTGTGACATTTTATTTGTTTTTGTTCTAGTTCTTCTCTCCTTCAACAAAACATAGTATCTCTGTGGACAGAGACTTATATTTTAATTCGATCTTAGATACACATGAATTAGAATTTTTTGATAATCTTACTGGTGATAAATTTGATAACTTCTTGGCAGCAAACATCAGAAATCATAGAAATTCATTTCCAATGGGAAAGAACTTATTTTATTGACTGTGACATTATATATAAGCTTCACAAGACAATAACCCATGTGTTGCATTTGAAAAGTGAAATATGTGAGAATACTTGTTTCTAAAGGATGTTAAGAGGGCTTTTTGGGTTGAATTTTACTTTGGCATCTTTTTCATACTGTATGTTAATAGTATTTGTTAAGGAATGCATACGTCAAATTATATTGAAATTATTTATATATTTTCCCTTTGCTTTATTTACATTCTTTATTTACTGCTTATACATTCATCTACTTAAATAATAGAATAAAACTGACTCTAATGGTATACTTGTATTTAATTTCCTATGGATTTTGGTAATATGTACACATATTGGAACACAATTAATCCTTAGATCATCTACTAGTACTTAGACTAAATAGTGAGTTCTTTATTAATTTTTACACTAACTTTTATTTTGCTTTTATTGTTGTTGTTGTTGCTTGTTTACTTACTTTAAGGTAACACTTGGAAATCTTCAAAGTAATTTCTTGTCTGCCTCAGGATTCATTCTTGACAATTCTCAACTGACCTTAAGGGATGCCACAGATCAAACCTAGTTTTCCATGTACAAGTAAATGCTTTACTTACTATTTATCTAGCCCCTATATATTTTATTAACAGTTTTAATACTTCACCTTTTAAATAATGTTTTTATTGTAGGATGCATTTTGAAATTTTATTTTTTAGAATCATACACAGAGTTATTCATAGTTCATTTATGACTCTACATTTAGATATCACTCCTTGTAGGATTCATGGGTTCTTTTGTGGTGTGGGTTATTGAGTTCTGGTCAGTCATGTTCAAGGCAAGCTTCCTGTTTATTGTATTATCAATTTGGCTCTATATGATGCTGTTTTAATACATCACTTTACAATTCTGTCTTCGTTTGTTTGTATGATATCTTTTATTAAACACCATGGTTACAAACAAGTTTGTTATAAAAAAGAACACCCCCTTCACCATTGCAATATTCCCAACAACTATGTATCCAAACTTTCTCCTCCTCCACCCTTTGCCTGTAGTAGAAATAGGCATTCTATTTCTTTAACTCACTACCATTGTCATGGTAGTTGTCAATGTAGTTATTTTTCCAACTGAACTCAACACTCTTTGTGGCAAGTGTCATATCATGGCCGGACCTTTCAGCCCTCATCTCTATTGTCTCTGGGTATTATTTTCATACTGTCTTTATTTTTCTTAAATCCCACATATGAGTGTGAAAATTCTATGTTTATCTCTTTCCCTATGATTTATTTCACTCAGGATAATAATTTTAATGGTCATCTATGTATAGGAAAACTTCATCAGTAGTGAATGAGAGTTCCTTTTCTCTCACATCCCCTCCAGCACTGATTATTCTTGCTCTTTGTGATGTATGCAAATGTCTGTGGATGGTACAATTGTTGTTTTCATTTGCATCTCCCTGATGATTAGTAATGTGGAGCATTTTATGTGCCTTTAGATAATCTGTATTTCTTCATTGAGGAAGTGTCTCTTACAGCTCATTTATTATATCCTCACCTGCTGAGACTGTTTTCATTTATCCTGCCAAGTTTTTCAGTCCTGTTATTTCAGCTTGGAGTGTTCTCATTTCTATTTTTGTATCCTTTTTCTTACTTGTGGTTCATTAAGCTCTATCCATGAGAGGCTAAATAAGTGTCTGTTCATTTCTTCTCCTCATTTTGTTTGTTTGTTTATTTTGGGGCCATCCTCACTGGCAATCAGAGTTTAATACTGGCACTGCACACAGAAATCGGTCCTGACTTGGTGGACCAGATGGGATGCCGTGGATAGAACATGCATCAGTCCTGTGTCAGCCATGTGCAAGGCAAATCCTCTTCCACTACACTACCACTCTTACCCCACTTCTCCTATTTTTCGATGTTGTTAAGTTTTTTTTGTTGTTGTTAAGTTCTGTTACTGCTTTGTATATCAGATATAAGCTCCTTTTCTGATGGCTACCAGGTGAATAGTATCTCCCATTCTGTGGATGGCCTTTGTATCCTATTCACTATATCCTTTGAGGTGCAGAAACTTCTCAGCTTAATATAGTCCCATTTGTTTATCTTTGTTTCCACTTGATTGTACAATGATATTTTCTCCTTGAATATGACTTTAATTTTAATATCATGGAGTGTTTTACATTCATGTTCTTCTATATGCATTATTATTTCGGGTCTGATATCAAGGTCTTTAATCCATTTGAATTGGACATTTGTGCATTGTGTTATATGGAAGTCTGAGTTTACTTTTTTGCATGGGGCTTACCAGTTGTCCTAACACCACCTGTTGAAGAGGCTTTTCTTGCTCTATTTTGTGTTTCTTGCCCCTTTATCAAAGATTAATTGATTGTATGCAGCCATGTACATCTATGTCCTAGTCAATGATCCCCAGCACAACAGTCAGGAAATATCACACTACAAGTGTAACAATGGGAAAACAATGCAGGCCAACACCATGCATAGAGAATGAAGATGGGAGTTCTGTTGACCCAAAAGTACCAACCACTTATTTAGCCTCTCATGGATAGAGCTTAATGAACCACAAGTAAGAAAAAAGATACAAAAATAGAAATGAGAAAACTCCAAGCTGAAATAACAGGACTGAAAAACTTGGCAGGATAAATGAAAACAGAGTCCCAGCAGGTGAGGATATAATAAATGAGCTGGAAGATAAAATGTATAAAAACTCCATACAACAGAAGAGATTGGAAATAGCCTTAAATCAAACAGACAATGGAAAAATATTCAAAGAATATGAATAAGTGAATATAGAAGTCTTTGATAAACTAAATAAAACAACATAAGAATAATTGGAGTCCCATAGACCTAGAAAGAAAATCCCCATGAAGAATTGATAGTCAAGGACATCATTACAAACTCCTGGAGCTAGAGAGTTCATGCAACAAAATCTTACATGCCTGAAGAACACCAGCTAAAAGAGATCCATAGAAAAACACCCTAAAACACATCTTAGTCATAATGATGAATCCACAGATAGGGATAGACTACTGAACCCAGTAATATCAAAAAGAAAATAACTTTCAATGGAGCATCCTTAAGATTTACAGCAAATATGTCATAAGAGAACCTCAACACCCGAAGGCAGTGGTGGGATATTGTTATAAAACTCAATAACATGAATATTCAGCCTAAAATATTGCATTCAGTCAAACTCACGTTTATTTTTAAAGGAAGCAGACATAGTTTCATGGATAAACAACAGCTCAGAAACTTTACAGACTCAAAAGCAGCCTTAAAAGGCAAACTGAAAATCTATTTAAAGACAAGACAGACCAACAAGCACACCAAAATCAATTCACAATTCTAAGAAAAATATTTAAATGTTTTTATCAAAAATGACTCATAAAATAACATATTTTTGAGAAAATATTGGAGAGCATATTGATAAAATATTGATAACATCATTTGAAAATTATTCTTTGGAAAAATTGAGAGCATGCATGTTCAAAACCTTATTATATTACAAGTCCAAAAAACATGGACTCAAATGCAGATCACAATTTAGGCAGCTCTGAATGAGCAAAATGATTTCTGAATTCATTCTTAGTTTTGTTGTCTCTAATGAGTTTGAAATAGTGTGCTCATGGGTATAAAGATATTTGGGCAAAAATGTCATTTTGATTTTCAGTATGCCATTTTATTCCATTCACATTTTTTCTTTTATGTTGGGACCTGAATTCTGAGCATGGAGGTATGCCATTTTGTAAAAACCAAATGGCAGGCTTCTTCTTAGGTTCTGAGCAGGGAGAAACATCATTTTATAAAAACTACATGGTGTGAGCCACATGCTAGGGCTTCCCAAGCCTATTTCCATATACCCTGCCTCAATCTACCTGGCCATACCAGGTAGGCTATCAGGGAAAGACAGGGAAGGTACCCCTAGAAAGATCCAATCATTTTAAGAATCATCAGAAAGCTGGAATCTCCCTATATTCCTTCCCTATATAATCTTCCTCATGGCGTGCTGTGGGTTCCAGGTGGGCTATATTAGGGGTCTTCAGGCTTCACCCCTCCCTACTCTAGGGGGGAGGAGCAGAGGAAGGGACCAGGCAGATAGTGGGCTTCTGGTGCCTTGATCCTGGAGGCCAGCTCTTCCCAGGTATGAGGTTAGGGGACACCCCATTTCAGAAGCTTACTTCATAGCTTAGTGGGGGGTGCTGTGAGGCTTGGCAAGCACCCAGCCATTCCCCTATTTCTCCCCTGAACTCTAGGCCTGGCCTGAGTGCCACCTCGGTTGGCCTGCTGTGGGTTCCAGGTGGGCTCTATTAGGGGTCCCCAGGCATCACCCCTCCCTACCCTAGGGGGAGGAGCAGAGGGAGTGGTCATGCAGATAGCTGGCTTCCTGTGCCTTGATCCTGGAGGCCAGCTCTTTCCAGGTATGGGGTTAGGGGACACCCCATTCTGGAGGCTTACACCCTAGCTTGGTGAATGCTGGGAGGCTTGGCAGGCCCCCAGCCATTCTTCTATTCTCTCCCCTACTCCAGGCCTTTCCTGGTTGTCAGCCCAGGTGGACTCTATAGTGGTGCTCAGGCTTTCCCCTCCTTTCTCTCCCTACACTGAGGGGGGGTACATATGGGGTGGATGGGGGGCCGATGAAGCACTGGTGTATGTTGGGACATTATGTCGTGACATTCACTTGTATTTTTTTCTAATTGGTCTCCATTTCATATACTATATATATATATTTAAAATAATAATGGGAGGATGGACTCTCAGGCAGGGAAGAGACCAGTTCTGGTGGGGGTACCATATCTGAATATTGTAGATATATTCCCTCAACCGCTATAACTATTATTGAAGATCCCCTTAAACGGTGACATTTGTGTCCACTGTCTTAAGTTAGATTGTTTATTTTCCCCATTTGTTATCTTTTTTTCTCTTTGTGAACTGTTCAATAAGGAATTTTGGTGAAAGAGTCCCTCAGTTTAAGGCTTATATTTGAAGCAGGTCACAAGGATTGTTGAACTTGTTCTTGCAACCCCCTTATGTACTGATAACGCCAGGTGGCATTATTCCTTGTTTGCATGGGCACATTAAAGTGGAAAATACTATACATACAAATAAGTTCTTATCTAATAGAGATAGGAATACACAAATCCTGTGGTGCAATAGGACCTTACACCCTGAACATTGACATACTGAACTGGCACAGGCCTCAGAGGTTTATGCATTCTCCATTCATCCCTGAACCATCTATGGAAGTCATCTATGAAACATCCAAAGTTGTCTATGACATCACCTGGAAGCAATACTCTACCAGGGAAGACCCTACTGCTGCTCTGACATCAATTTACTTAAAAGAGTCTCCCCTTAACACTAAGAAGATTTAAACAACAACAATGACGTGCATACTGGACAGAACTTTCTGCATTGTCCTTTAACTGTGAGTTGAAATTAGATGATGCTAAGCACCATCCTGACTTCAATGTAGGATATACAGATTCCAGGACCTTTAATGCAGAAACATGATACCAACAACAGATACCGTGTGAAAAATAAAACTGTATTGGCACTACAGACAATGACCTGGATTGGGCAAACTAGTTTGCCTGGAGCCTAGAATTGGATTTATGTCCAGAAACTTCAGGGGTAAGGTTTCCTTGTATTTAGGACAATGTTTTTCCTTTTCATGTTGCCCATACATTGGTGGGCCTATGCAAACGATAATTGCCACTCTAACACTGTTTTTACAGGGCTCCTTTGACTTTAAACCTTTAAGAAATCACTTGTAAAACCATCTGGAACTACATTTTTGTTTTTGCTTAGTTTCAATTTACATTCTTGAATATTCTGTTGGTGTTTTTTGCTATTTGTTCCATTAAGTCTTGAATGGTTGTGAGATTCTAAAGCTATGCTTATTTCCTCTGGATGATTCAATTTAGTTATATAAAATTGTGCATACTAATTAAAAAAAAGATTGCGCAAGGAAAAACAGCAAACAACCTGTCTCCTAATTCCCCATTTGTTTTCCATTTCTGTTTTTCAGTTGAGTCTTCTGCAGTCCAGAGGAAAAGGTAGTACTCTTTTTCTGTTCTGCAGTGATGAAGCTGAAATCTAGGAAGTGGTTTCCTCATAAAAGTTAGTCCAGACATTCTGGATGGGGGAGAGGGAGGAAGAAGAGGGAGAAGAGGAAAGGAGAGAGAGAAAGAGGAGAGGAGAGAAAAGAAAAAATGTATGTCCCAGAGACAGGCAGGGGAGAAGGCATAAAGGAGGATGGGAGGGAAATTGGAGACATCAGTGATGGGAAATGTGCACTGGTAAAGGGTATTGTATATTGTATGACTTTAACTGTGGAAAAAACAACAAATGTATTATGAACAATTTTATAGCCATTGTGTTTAAATAAAGTAATTAATAAAAATAGTATTAAACTTTATTCCAGTTGTGTGGTCTCTTCCTTCTACTCTGGAACCCTACACTTTATATTTTACACTGACTATATCTATCAGTGAACTAAGAAAATAAAGTAGGAAAAGTAAATAGATTGAGGAGTGTGGACACAGGTAGATAACAGATATCTATTGCTCTATAGAAAACTGTAAGCAAATAAATATTCTTTCATGTTTGTATGCTATTTTAATAACAAAAATATTTTCAGTTTTGTAGATACTTTCCTCCCAATTATGTTTCATGTTTCAACAAAAAATTCTTTACCTCTTGCCATAGTTCTAGATGTATTTTCTCCCAATAATTAACAATTTCTCCCAATAATTCTTGCCCAAATTTTTACTTTAAGAAGAGAGTGTAGGAATTTGCTTTTTCTAGTGCAAAAATTTTTTTGAGTTTGTCATTTTTCTTACTTACCTGAGTGTTATGTATTGGGATGTGTTTAATTATCCTTGCTAAATTTGATTAATTTAATATATCTCCACATTTCAACCATAGTATCACTACAAGACCTTGATTTATGTATGTGTTATGAATTTTCAATGTATTGTTTTAATATACACACTATTAACAATTAAAATAGAACACAGAAAAGTTACATTTTCTTTGCTGAGGTAATAAGACCAAGCAATAAAAGAGTCCCATGAGGTTTCTTTCTTACCAGAGAAATGCTTTTAAAGCAGTTTAACATCTTTTATGCATTTTTCTAAGCTAACACTCACTGAACTATTCAGTAGTTAAATATGACTAAAGCTCTGCAGAAACTTTTCTGCCAAAAGATTTATTTTTAGCACATATATTATCTCCTCATTTCAGATACCCTTAGAGGAAAGTGAATCAACAAATATTATATATTAGCATTTCTCAGAATGTCATTGCTAGATCAGTAATGTATGCAATGCATAAGAAATGTCATTCATGACCCTGCCCAAACTTACTGGAAATACTGCAGGATAAAACCCAGAAATTATGTTTAATAATTGTATTACTAAGAAAATATGAGGCATAGATATCCTTCCTGATACCTCTAATTCCATTTTAGCATTGGTTTATCAGAGTACCTTATTTCATGAAGTGCCAGCAATTATAGAAAAACAGGGAGTATAGATGGAATTTGAGAATACTCGAATTTTGAGAATACTCGGTGTCTTTAGGAGTCCTTTTGCAGTCAAGTTTAATAACAGTGCTATAAAGTCTTCTTACAGTGTACTAAGAGGATCACAGTAATCATCTTGAAGGAATTACAAAGTTTTCTATTTGAGAGTATTGATGATTAGAGTTTGAGTATAATCAGGGAAAGTCAACAGAGGAATGAATATTCAGCTATATTCATTAAGGTTTGGAACAAATGAAACAGGCAAAGAACTTAAGCAAATATCTATCTATATAGCACATACTGCTACAGAATCTTAGACCTGATAAATGGAACAAACTCTTCTATAAATAAAACTCTTTAGAATAAATATGCTTCATTACTATCTTATATAGTGAATACATAGTTCAATAAACTGAGTGCATGCCTTGTATATAGAAAGTCTGGGTTCAATCCCTGGCACCACAAAGTTTCCTGAATAACTCTGGTTATAATATTCACAATTCATGAATTGTATTCACAAATAATTAAATAACTTAATGAAATATAAATGGATGATAATTATATTACCAAAAATTTATGTCCTAAACCTAAGAATGAATATTAGGGCAATAGATATTTAAAATTTTAGAAATTCCTGAAAATTAAGTATTCATCTCAACCAATTTAATATAATTTGCGAATATAATAGATATAGAATATAATAGATGCCATCCCTAGGTTAGTATCAAATACTATGTGAAAACTTGAAATTTTATATTTTTGCCATATAAATCTTGCCAGGATTGTGTTTAGAAAGACCTGGAGAGAGCTTCATAATAAATTGTTTACCTTCTAAGAGTGGGGAGGGTAAGATATTGACCTAGATCCTAAGTACTACTCAACATATGTGATTGTGATCTTAACAACTTTGCTCTTCCTTGTCCTCAGTGCATTTAATAACAATGTGTGACCTATGATCAAGTGAGTGACAACAAATGAAAAGCAATAACAACAAAATCAGAAGGGATCATGCAGGAGTATGTTCAGAGGAAAAAATACCTTGGAAATGCAAATGTACTAAAATTTTTGAGATTTTTAATAACACATAGAAGATTTTTAATAACACATAGAAGATGGAAAATACATTTACATTGACTAGCTTGTCATTTTAATTATATCACTGAAGAGTAATTGTTATAAAAGGGATTTTAAGTGCATATAAAGATAAGAACAAAGTAAACTCAAATGCAAATGAATGATTTGATTTGAATGATGTTTTGATGTTCCTTTATAGTAAACATCTGCCTAACATATCATTTAAGGAAAACATTCTGTGAATAAATATTATAGAAAAACTGTTTTTGATAATTATGATTTTTACATATCTTTCACTCCTATTTGCTTTATGATCAAATATAACATTTTGGGAACATCTCTGATTTAGTGAGTATTTAAATAGTAGAGAGTTTTTAAATAAAAAAACAACTTATTTAACTTTGGCTTACATTTCTAACTTTCATAAAATAATACATATTATACATATAGTTTGATATGATTACTCATTTGTATATACCTTTATAATTCAGCCAACTCAAGAGATAGAGCTTTTTAAACTGTTACTCATTAAACCTTCCAAAGGCTTTCCTTTATTTATTTATTTTTGTTTACTTTTTTGTTGGGGGGACAAACCTAGTGGCGCTCAGGTTTTCCTAGTTCTGTGCTCAAAAATCACTCCTGGAAGGCTCCAGGGACTTAAGGGATGCCAGCGATTGAATCCAGGTCTGCCCCCAAGATGGCTGGGAGCAAGGAAAACGCCCTATCCTACCACGGTGCTATTTCTTTGGTCCCTAAAGGCTTTCTATTAGCTTCACTTCCATCCTTTGATATTGGAACTACCAAAATGCTATCATTTTGACTTGCATTGCCATAAATAGGTAACAGTTGACCCTTTTGAACTTTATATGAATGTAATTTTGTACTAAATGCTCTTCTATATCTAACTTTTTATGTAATTATTGTTAGAAATACATTTCTCTTTTGGGGCTGCAGAATTTGAGGCATAATCAGTAGTACTTAGGGTTTTCTCCGAGCTCTGTGTACAAGGGTTATTCTGGTGGTGCTTAGCAGACCACATGGTACCAAGAATTGAATTGAGTTCAGTCACAAGCAAATTGTCATTCAGTTTTTATACTATATAATTCTTTTTTTTTTATTTTTGGGCCACACCTGGTGATGTTCAGGGGTTACTCCTGGCTATGTGCTCAGAAGTCGCTCCTGGCTTGGGGGACCATATGGGAAACCGGGGGATCGAACCGCGGTCCATCCTAGACTAGCGCACTCAAGGCAGGCACCTTACCTTCAGCGTCACCGCCCGGCCCCAAAACTATATAATTCTTATACTTAATAAGACAATATTAGGAAAATTAGATCTGTTGTCAAAATGAAAGAAACATACAGAAAAATATTATTGGTATAATTACTTAAATAATGATACTTAGAAATTTTGAATTTATATTTTGAGGACAAATTGCTAAATTAGTCCTGGAACAAAGCGTTTTTAGTGAGAATATAGAAGATGCATTTTTAATAAGTTATAGCTGTGACTTCTGGGGAGTACAGAATGAGGTTTTTACCAGGTATAAAAAGTCTTTCAAGGGCCAGAGAGATAGCATGGAGGTAGGGCATTTGTTTTGCATGCAGAAGGACAGTGGTTTGAGTCCCGGCATCCCATATGGTCCTCCGACCCTGACAGGATTGATTTTTGACCATAGAGCCAGGAGTAATCCCTGAGTATTGCTAAGTTTGACCCCCCAAAAAACAAAAAAAAAACAAAACACAAAACAAGACAAAAGTTTTCTACTCAAAACCTCAAATTGTATCTCTATATGGAAATAATATCTTTGTAGGTAGCATCAAGTTAAAGTCAAATTGATAAGTGTAGGTACTACACACAATGTAATTAGCAATTTTTGTAAATAAAAAGGACACCTATATAGAAGCAAAAATAAGTCTTTTAAAGGCATAAGATGGGACAATTTGCAAATTATGCCAACAAATTATATGTACTATTAGAAATTAGAAAGATAAACAGAGTCCCTCCTAGAACAATTATGGGACTACAATTTCATGGGAGTTATGTTTTTAGATATCTAGCATCCAAATCTGAGAAAACAAATTTTTCTCACTAGTATGATTGTTTTTGCTTTTCTTCTCTATGGTATTCCTATGAACCAAAAGCAGCATATATTATTAATGTTACTTTTGCTCTTAATTTTTGAAAATTGATTACTGATATGAATTCTGTTCTGGTACATATAAAACCCTCAGCAAAGTGTCTCCCTGAAAAACATTTATGCAGACACATCTTTAACTTCAGGTAAGTCCAGTTCTTACAGGTCTGCTGACCATATCCTTTATCCAGAAATAATGTCTTTTAAACCCAGAATCCTCTAGCAATTAGCCTCAATTATAGGATATTGCTTCCTACTTTCACTAAACACTTGCCGTTTTCCCTCTCATTGGCTTGCTTCTTTCTCCTCTTTGCCTGGGCTCATGCTGATTATTTGTTGAATGCCTGTCTCATTATCCTATCCTAATGCCCAATGTCAAAGCTTCTAAAACTTGAAAGTTTCTCTATACCAAACAATTGGATTTAATCTCATTGATCTTTCTGATATGAGCTATAAATGCTATTTTAGCAAATATATTATATTTTAATTTTTTGAAGAAAAAATATCTTTTTTTATCTCCTCATACCAGCCTACTTGATTCTGATTCCTACTGAGGTTGACACAACTTAAGGGGGCTATATGGTTAGACTCTAAACATTTTTGCTCTCTCATTTAAATCATAAAATTTAACAACTAGCTCTGCTACTAAGGTAAAAAGTTCTGGATGCATTTTATATAGCTTCCCTCAGGCATACTCACTCACTATGAGGCTTTCTCATTTTCTCTTTTTTGAGCTTTACATCCAGAAAGTCACCCTGCTTTCCCTTATCTGTCCTCCCTCTGACATACAGAATAAGAATGTCTGCAGCATCTACAATTCCCTCAGTTGTCATATATTCACTCAGTCTCCAAATTCTTCCCTAACAATGGCAACCTCATAGAAATACTTCTGCATAAATTTTACTAATATCATACTCAAGCATAATTTTATTCTAATGTCTTCTAACACAATCCTCACATATGAATGAATAAATGATAATATTGACAGCAAAGTTGATCAATTTGATTAATTTATATTTCTTTGCTTCAGGGAATTTTCAATTCACTCTCACTTCTAATCCAATAAGGGTTTTCCTGTTCCCTGGATGTTCTTTTACTATTCTGATAAGAGTCCTTGTTGATATTTTCAGCTTACTAAAAAATTTCAATACAATAAGCAAAGCACTTTAAATGTATCATTTCATTTAATTTGCATAGAGAAATCCTATATAGAGATTTGAAATATTACCTATATGTACTGTTGTAAAACAAGTTCAATGACTGTTGCTCCATCCCCTATCTTCTACAGAACTTTGCCTTAGGGAAAATCTGTCCATTTCTGGAGGGGGGTCTTTGGGAGGTATGAAGAAGATCACCTGAGGGGCAGAGAGGGCATTTGGAGGATTGATTGAGAGGAGATTTGGAGGAATATGACAGGGAGATGGATGGAGAGAGAGTAAGCAAGAGAGAGCTGGGAGGATGGAGGCAGAAGAAACATGTTAAGATGACAGGCAGTGGAATAGGCTGCTTAAATGGTTAGCTTAGGTGGCTAGGACCATGAATAAAACTGATGTCGCCTGAAGCCTGACAGCCTGTTAGTTTTCTCCCGCCGCTATGCTGAACCTGCAGTCCTATCGGCTGGAGGGGACTGCAGACACGTGGCCTGGGTTGGAGGAGAAAGACCCCTTCAACCATCCTATCACCATCCAGCCCCATCCAAGGGCTGTTATGCAACAAAGGACCTTTAATATTTCCAGACTTTGGTCCTCTTGCCATGAGGACTTATCATGGGTTCATAAATTCCGCAATTTCTTTGCCACTTGTGAAGCACTTGGACCTTTCCAGGAGTTACTGAATTCTTGTGCTGAAGCTGGAAATGTATGTGATGCTGATCTGATCAGGGAGTGTGAGTGATCAGGGATAGTGGCAACTTTCTTGACCTTCAAAGGCTAATTGATTTAATCTTCATAGCCAGAGAGAGCCCCCAGCAGTGTAACACCTCTTATGTAATAAAATGTTCAATGCCCATTCTCTCTTGGAGGCCTTTTCCCACTCTCCATTCCCCCCACCCCCAACACACAACTAAGTTCAATATTGAAAACTCTCTTTTACAAGAACAGAACAAACCTGACACTGGGACAAGGCCTAAGCATATTCAAAAGTATCCCAAGTTTCATTATTTTTTCAGTTTCTTATTACAAAGGTCTTGCTAGTTTATCTTAATTAAGGAGTCAAAAATCACTCCTACTCTGGACTTCTAAATATGCTATTGGGCAGAGAATCTTTTCAGCTCAAATATTTAACTCTGCTAAGTATGGTAGAAAAAATTAATACTTTTACCATAGTCCTACAAATAATTTTTCCTGAGGCTGCATAGCTACAATAGTTGTATTTAAGTTCCTGTCCAATTCAGTGAAATTTAATATTAACCTTTTTATTATAGTTATATAAAAAATAACAAAATATCTTTTTTATGCTTATAATTTCTTAGGTTTACTTTTACATTTATTTTCAATTATATCACAATGGCAAGTTAATAATCTATTGCAAAAGGTACCATACATAGATATAAAGAAACTTTGGCATGGAATCAAGTAGAGTAGTAAATCTTGCTCTTCTTTCAGGAGTTAATATAAGATGTCTAGAAAAATATTGAATAACTGAGTAAAACAGCATATTCTAGCACTTTTGCTACTGAATTTAAAAGACATTTTATAGGCTTAATAAAACATTTTAATTTTTACTTTATGTGAAAAAATATTATTGCTTTAATAATGAAAATCATGTCTATAGCATAATCGTTTTCTTATTGAGCAAAATATATTTGAGAGAATTTATTATTGATGTTAAAACTGAAACATTGCACTTATATGAAAGAGCACCATATATTTTCACTAAAGATCTATGTAGTTTTGTTTTAAATTGAAGGTATGAAATTTCTTCAGACAAACAAATATATAAAATGTGATACATTATTAATCTGTAGCTTGCTTAGTAATATAGGTCCTTTATAATAAAATAAGTGAAAAATATACTAGATAAGTTGAATTTTTATAAAACTATCATGTACAATAGAAGGCACAATTTTTGACGTTCTTCATCTTAACACTATCACTCAAAAAATTGAAAATTATATTCATATGTTGGGGTTAGCAGAATGCAAAGCAAGTGCCTCAGTTCCTGAAGAGTTTATTCTTTTATGGGGAAGGGGTTGACAAAACATATTCCTGGCCCTGTGCTCAGGGATTACTTTTGGTGATATGGGCACTTCTAACATAATAGGACTCTAACTTATCTTTATGTTATCAGTCAAAAAGGATTTTCTGCTGGAAAAGAGGCTTCTTCTGGAAAGACACTTTTCCAAGAGTCTGATATAATCTACTAACAAGTACATCCTATCAACAAATTCCCAGAGTCACCAGCCCAAATCATGATTGTTCCTCATATTTTCAACCCAATTGTTCTTATGACCACAAAAACTTAACTGTTATTTAGCTCATTTTGCTTCTATAAATAACTCTACCAATAATAACACCTGTGGTCCTTTATCCCTTAAATCCATTGCCTGGCTAGGATGTCATTTTTGCTTTTATAAACTCATTATTAGCTATACTCAAGCACTAGACGTTGTGAATTTCATAATAAAGACTCCCAGTTTGGCCTCTTCAAGTTATTTCAATTTGTTTCTCGTCAAACTTCATTCTAACACTGATTACAGTGTTTGACGCACCATGGATTAAGACCTGTTCAATTCGTGAAAGGCAAGTACGTTATCCACTTTACCTCACTGGCCCAATCATTTCATCTTTGATTTGTTTGATTGGAGGAGAGGGACAAGACCACACCCAACTTTGGTCACTAACTCCTGACTCTGCACTCAATGATTATTTCTTGTGGACTCAGAGAACCAAATGATATGCAGGAGATCAAACTTAAATCAGTCTCGTCACATGTGCCAAGCAATCTTCCTTTTGCTATTTTTATTGTCCCTCATTCTCATTCTTATATCAACAAGTTGAGTGGGCTACATCATTTTAACTTTCCTAGGATAGTCTCCCTCGTCGATCAATCTTATTTTTACTAATAAGATTATTTTGTACTACAAGAAAAAAAAAGAGTGAAATTATTAGGGCAAAAGCAATTTATAAACTATGTAATCCTAAGTTAGGAAGAATCTCTGTTAATTCCTGGGTTGTGGATCTATTCTATTAACATAGGATGATGGTTTCTGCATTGAAGACAGCAAAACAGAAAGATAACATTAAGAATTCCATATGCATAGTATTCAGCAAAATCCAGTCTTATAACTACTATAAAAATGCAAGTAAGGATTAAGACTGTAACTTTTACTGTGAATGACTGCTCTGCTATTTTTAGTTGTTACATTGTGATGCAGTACATTATATTAAGCAGTATGTCAAACTGAGAATTGGACTAACTGAATTTATAAATTCAATTTGTAATGTTCTATTTGATCTTGAGAAAAAAATAAAATAAAAATATCCCTGTGGTGCTTTCTTCTCATATATAGTAAAACTGGATAATATTATTATCTGGCTTATAAGTAGTTCCAAAATGTTCATGAGAAAAAGCATATAAATTCATGCTGCATTGAAGAAAGTGCCCATTATATTGCACTGTAAATTTCTATCTTTGTTGGCTTATACAGTACTAAAATGAAATGATATAGTAATACTGCAATGAAGTATATTGCAACTAGTTCTTAAATTTTGATGAGTAGTAACATATTAAGTGCATGTTACATTCAAATAAGTAAGTGCCCACAGATTTTGATTTTAGTACCATATATGTCTACTATTTTAAAATTTCATGTGCATTATCAAAGTAACTCAATCAAAATAACATCTGAATTTTCTTCAAAATAGTATCTGAATATAGTCATTTTTGTATATTCATATATTTATGTATCCGTGTATTTCTAAAGATTACTAAATATATCTTGGACACCACATTGAATCATGGATTGTATTTTGAAAGCTACAACAATGGATCAGTGTATCAATGACAAGACAAAATTGGATTTTGTTGAATTTTTATTAAGCTATTAAAATGCATTTTAGGGACCAAGCAATAACACAGTGATAAGGCGTTGCCTTGCACCTGGATGACCCAGAACAAACCTGGGTTTGATCCTTGGGATCCCATATGGCACCCCTGAGCCTGCCAGGATCGATTTTTGAATAAAGAGCCAGTAATAACACCTGAGCACTAGTGGGTGTGGCCCCAAAACAAAACAAAAAATAAAATAAAGTCTGTAATTTTTTTCTAAAATATAAATGCATTTTAGGTTCGGAGTGATAATATAGAAGGTAGGTCATTTGCCTTGCAGGCAGTGGACCCAGGTTTGATCCTCAGCATCCCATTGGGTCTGCTGAGGAGCCAGGAGTAATTTCTGAATGCAGAAACAGGAAGTAACCCTTGATCACTCACTGAAGGGTGTATTCCAAAGGACAAAAAGCAATACATTTTAACTTTAAAGTACCCATAATAAATAGAATAAGGTTAATTGAGTTGTTTTATATAGTCAGTAATAGAAAATGGAAACATTCCAAGGTATATCATATTCAGTAATTATTTTAGGGTAGTTAATAGATGGAACATTGGGAGACTGTGATAAGAAAGTGGATAGGATGTTTGCCTTGCACATGGCCAGTGGTCAGCAACCTTTTTTTTCAACTGAGTCAATTCTCACCAAAACCACGATTGAAATTTCTTATGAGAGCTGAGCTATATTTTACAAAATATAGGTATTTGTCTTGCGTGCTACTAAATTATACACGAACCACTTTGTTTTCATATATGGCACCATATATGGTTCTCTAGCAACACTAGGGCTCTATCCCCAAAGCAAGGTGTAGCCATTGAGAATAGCCTTATGTGCCACCCTCGTTCAAAGATCAGACGTTTTATGATAATGTCACATCTTTTAATCTCAGTTTTGGTCTTAATGGTCTCTGTGAAAAAAAGTTTAAAAATTATGTAACAGTCAGAACGATCAATGTTTGTTTGCTATGAAGTGAGAGGAGAATAACTAAGCTAATTTTAAGGTAAGCGAGAATGCTATTAGCAGTAGTTTGCAGAAATATGTGACTTATACTGTCTCAAAACTTTCTGAAAGAAACAACAAAATTGACAACTCAATCTCTGTTGGCTTACTGAACTGTGAAAAAATATTAATCTTTTTGTAAGTACAACTTTGCAGTAATTTTCTCTGGCATACAAGGATACAGGCATGTATTTTTAATATATCTTTGTGATTATAATAATTTAAATCAGTAGTGCTTCCCTAAACCCCCACTAAAATGGAATCTGTACTTCAATGTGAGAAGAAGTGATATAGGTAGTGAACAGTACTGAAAGCTATGAGCTGAAACATACTGACTAGGAGTAGAAAATGACTTGTCAAAAAAGTTGGGGTAAAAAAAAAAGACATATCTTCTAAACTTTTCCTTTTGTAAAGCTGTATTTAAGTTTGCTATAATTGAGTTTCTCCTCACTTATTCACTTAGTCTCCCATTGCTTCCAGTTAATGAAAAATTAAAAAATTTTAAAATGAAGGCATTAAGTGAATACAATCCATACACTAAATATTAACTCCTCAGTATATAAGTAACAAAGTATATCTTTATAATATCCTCAAAATATCCTTGTAATTTTTTTTCATTAGTTTTGCATTATACCTACTGGTAGTCAGGGATAACTCCTGTATCTACACTCAGAAATTACCCTGGCAGGCTTGGGGAAACATTTGGGTTGCTGGGGATCAACAACAGGCCAGCGACATGCAAGGTAAATGTCCTTCTCTCTCGCTGTGTTATCGTTCTGCTCACCCCCGATTTTTTTTTAAAGAAAGGAAACTTCAACAAAAAACAGGAGGAAGCAATATAAAAAGAGATAAGATAAAGACTTGTCTTTCAAGGTTTTGTACACATGTATTTCTGCATGAAAGGATAAAGGAAAACTATTTTACAAGAGATTTGTCTTTTAACATCTGAATATTCTTTCACTCCCTTAGGGTGCATCACAAATGTTTTTTTCATTTTAGGATTTAGTTCCAACAGTCTCCTTGCTATTGGAACTGATGTATTTAGATAACTGTAGACTGGTGAATGGAAGTTGCTAAGCAACCTCACAAGTAATGGCAAGGTTTCTAGGCCTTTTACCTTTGAGCACTTGTTTGGAGTGAATCTAAGGAAAACATAACCCCTAACATTTCTTTGGAAATTAAAA
>PVKC010016053.1:0-21065 GCA_004027635.1 Crocidura indochinensis
TTATAAAAGGGCTTCATACATAACACTTTACTACCATTTCAGCATCTTATCCTCCTCCTCATTGAATAGTAAATGCTAAAGACCTAGTTTATTGTTATTGATAGGTTAATGATACCAACAGTACTTCCTTAGCACACAAAGGGTAGGAGCAGATTCTGGGTGGTGACCATGATAGAGGATTAAAATGAAAGGAAATTGAGGCAAAGCCCTTGCTGACCCATTTGGTATCTGTTTTTTTTTTTTTTTTCAAATTTTTATTAGAAAAAGTAAACAAAAAAACTTATGGTGTCAGAAATTGAATCCTTGGTTTCACACAAGTGACCCATGCATTCAATACTGAACTATATCCCAGGGTCTCAGTATGACCCATTTAGAAACATGGCATGAATAACAAATATATTTTTATTATAATAAACCTTTGAGATTTGCAAGGTTTACTTTTTAGAATAGTGAGCACGACTTACCCTTGCTATTTATATTTTGTGAAAATGCTTTCCTCATGCAGATTTAATTTGTTCTTGTGATGACTTTCCATTTTCAATAGATTTGACATTTTTCGATAAGCAATGACCTGCATTTAAGTCCGGGCGCAATGCAATTTGCCCACCATAATTGCAACCATGAAGAGTTAATGTAAGACTCCTGTTAGATATAAGGGCCTATGAGGAAAGTCTCAGAAGAACTCACATCCTTCAAGCATCCAGCTTGCTGCCAGCTCACAGAAGGCTTGGGCCATACCACTGGTTTTCAGTGAAGCAGATGGCGATTTTGATATAAATTGTGCTGGCATGTGTTGCTCTGAAAATAGATTTATTTTTGCCGACTTCCTCCAAACTCAGTTTTGAAAAGAAACAGTCAACAAGTTCCATTCTCTCTCCCTGTGGGCAAGTCGGTAGGCTGGGGCCCCTGTTTGCTCTTTAAAGACACAGAAGAGGAGAATATAAGCTCATCAGACTTTTAAGAAGCCTTGGGCTTGACCTGGCTGATGTCCCATGAAAGACAAATATCTCTGACTTTGATGCAGGATTCTTCATCATTTCCGGTGAGATGATAGAACCTTCTGGATGTATCATCCAACTTGTGCCTGACCCCCCTTTTAATTTGGGGATATAATCACTCAATGAAGTATCACACTCAACACTGAAGAATGCTGCAATTAGAATGCTCAACCCTCACAGTTCCATCTTCAGATGTACCTCCTTCCCCCAACTACATCGAGACATCCGTTAGGCAAATTAAGACAAAACTGAAAACTGAAATTTCATTTTTTCTCTCTTGTTTTGGTTTGTTTGGGGGACACATTCTGCAAAGTATGTGTTCCAGTCAACTGAGCAAATCTCTTAAGTCTCTTAATTTTTTCTCATCTCCAAAGACCTCTCTTCTTCAGACAGCATTAATTTGCAGGATTCCTAATTTTTGTTTTTGTTTTTGGGGTTTGGGATCGCACCCGGTGGCGCTTAGTGATTACTACTGGCTCTGCACTCAGAAATCGCTCCTGGCAGACTCAGGGGTTCTTATGGCATACCAGATATCAAACTCGGGTCTGTCTTGTATAGAACAGTGCAAGGCAAATACCCTACCATTGTCCTATTGTTCTGACCTAATTTGCAGGATTCTGTCTCAGAATCTACTCCTGCATATCCGTGTCCTATGAAGTGCCAACAGTTGGCCAGCATCTGAGCAATTTGGAGAAAGGACTTAGAAGCCGTATGATTTGGACATTGCATGTCTGGTCAGTTGGGCTCCTTTGATGGAGTCTGTTTCGCTTCAGAGAAGAAAAATAATTCTCATCTGCTCCAGTTAGGGTTGCCAGGAAAAAAATAATGAAGAAAAGTCAAAAACTTGAAGGGAGATAGTACAGGAGGTAAGGCCTTGCATGCAGAAGACAGTTCCTTGCAGACACCATCAAGAGTCACTCCTGAACACAAGACAGGAATATTTCCTCCCCTCAAAAAAGACAAACAAAAAACAAAACTTGGTCCTTTTGTAGAATAGTAAAGACCTGGCACCAGACACATTTTAAAATATGCAGGGTAATTCAGGATCTGATGCAACTCTGACTACAGGTCCACACTCTCTTTTCTCTCCTCGGGGATCCTATCTCCATCCTGCCTCTGTGTCTGCTGCTCCTAACCTCATTTTGCCTCATCTTTCCTTTCACTTGTCTCTCTTTAGCCTCTGCTAACTCTGGCTTACATCTCCTCATGTGCTGCCTGCTGCTTCTGTGGATGGTGGTTTTCCCTAAAGTGTTCTCTAGCTTTATGTTCAAAACTTCCCCAAGGGCAGCATTGATATTTGTACTTCCTCCCCTGCTAGCCAGGCATACAGTGTATTAGGAACAGCTGCCCTATCTAGTCAGCCTACAGATGAATTCAGAAACCCTTCTCTCATTGGATGGGGACAGGGTGAAGGCTTAGGAGAATGGCAAGTTTGATAAAAAGAAGTCTCTTGGGTTTTAGCAACATGACCTCTTCCTGGCTTGCCTGTTCTAGGCCATATCCACATAGTCAGGCTCTGCAGTAGTTCATAGCCACTCCTACCCTCAACCTATCATTAAATAAAAAGGGAGAGAAAAGCAAAAGTCTTTTTATTCAGCAGTTGCTATTCTGCCACTGACTATTCTGCACCTGTATATGCAAAACTGTGGTTCTTGTTGATTTCCTTTTAGATTTTAGGTCATATCCAGTGGTGTTTGGGGGACTATGTGGTGCCAGGGATTGAAGTCAGTATTCCCACATGCTAAGCATGTGTGCCAGTCCTTTGTGTCATATCAGCAGTCCAAATCTTTGACACCAATCTTGGATGTTTCTACTTAAGATCCTCAGTCCTGCAGGTAATATTTTGTTTTGATTTTTGTCTTCCAACATGCAGGTTTTAAATCTCTATCCTATTAACTTCAAGGGTTCTTCAGAGCCTTATAAGGATCAGAAAGAAAGGAAAGCAAACCAAGAGGAAACCAGTGCCTACCCCCATCCAACCTTTGGACATAAAACAATTTTTTTACATAAGTATCTTTCTGAGAAGAGTGATAGAAAAACACATGTTAGAAAAACACCCCAGCAAGTGCCTGACTGGGGTTTGGTTCCTGGTGTCCCTAGAATCATGGGATACATTCCCAAAGTTCTACACTACAGCATGCTGGAGTAACCTAGGCTTAAACAGAATCATATCCTCAGGTCCTTCCTTGCACAGAATCAATGGCCCAGTTGGCCAAGAATCATCTGTGAAATCCCAGGCCTGCTGAGCACTACTTGGTAACACCCTTCCAAGGAAATCCTCATGGCCAGGTCTCCATGTGGTTTCAGTGCTCAGTGCTTGGTCTCATTTTCCAGGCTGTCAGGGCTTGTGGCTAGCACAATGTCCCAGCCTCCACAGGGGTCCGTTGAAGTTGCTGTAGTTGAAATCAGGACATTCCATCTCCCAGCTGCTCTCCACCAATCCTGGAATACATGGCAGAGTTGGGCAATGACTGCTGTTCTCTCAGCTCCCGAAAGCACAAGCCGAAGTACAGGTACCATTTAGTTAGGCCTGAAGGGTAAACCATCTGCCCATTGGAGGAGACACACTCAGTGAAGCTGCCTCCTTCCACCCTCTGCCTATAGATCTACACATTCCTTCAGAAAGTTCAAGTAAAACTGATGTGCACTGAAAAGGTTTAGTTGGAATTGAAGGGGACTTTTGTGATGTGTCTGAATCTAGACTAAAGACTCAAATTAACAATCTTGATAGCAAGTCATCCAATGTTCTCAAGAAATAGTGTTCAACCAATTAAATTTTTTTAACTTTTTTGGGGAGAAAGGAGGGATATCCAGCTATGCTCAGGACTTACTCTTGGATTTATGCTTAGGAACCACTCCTGGCAGGGCTCAAGGGATCATATAAGATGCCAAGGTTGAACCCAGGTAGCTGCACGCAAAGCAAAAGCCTGACCCACTGTACTATCTTTCCAGCCAGGTTTTAACTTTTTTAAACTTGCTGACAGAAACTGTTCCCTGGAGAGGTGGTTAAAAACACATAGACAGCTATTTCTTGTCCCCACCATCACTTACAGAGACATCAAAGCATATTTTGAGAGCTCCTGCCCCATTTTAGCTGTGTTATAGGCATTTGTAGCAGCATCTTTGGGGGAACTACCCTTTCTTGGGGGTAGTTTGCTGAAACATGGGGATATGTCAGAGAGAAATGTTTGAGTGCTTTCCATTCTCAGCTCTCACTGTCAACAGTGGGAACTCCACAAGAAAAAGGCAGAGATTGGGGAAAACTGGATTCTTGCCAGTGAAGATCTGCATGAATGCTGAGTAGAAACTTGTCAAATAGTTTCTGTACTAATGGAGCAGATAAGAGAGAGAAAATTTTTGAGAATTTAGCATACCTCCAGGAGTTTGAGTGTATTAAATGAATTCTGCTGCCTTGCAGTGCAAGGGACAGGAAACAAGAGGGTCAGCTGTCTACTTACCTTTTCTAGGGAGGAGTAACACGGGACAGAAGGCCTGAAGAAGACCCAGGTAGAAGAATCCGATTTGAAGAAGACCAAGGCAGAAAAGACCAAGGAGGGAAACAGGTACCTCAGAGGGTTGGATGGGGAAAGAGGGGCAGCCTAGTCTACTGAGGAGTTACTGAGTTCATAGAAAAGCAGTTTGTTGGAAAGCACCATGAGAAAGCAACTTGAGCATACAAGAAGCCTCATAGGAGACATTTGCTCTGTCTTTCCTCCTCTGCCCATCTGAGGAAACAGAACTGTGAGAAAGAGAGAGAGAAAGAGGCAGATAAGAAGTGGGCATTGACAACAATGAAAGGGCAGAGGTGACTCTTCTCTCCCTTTCATGTCCTCTCAGCTCCAGAGTAGGTTTGAGTTGATAAGAAAGAGAAATGGAATTGAATACCAAATTGATGTTTTTGATTTAGATTGGACTAGATGCTTAATAACTCAAGATGAGGATAGGAAAGCTGCTTCTGAGAGACTGAAAGGAGTTAGAAAAGACATATACCACCAGGTTACAGAGGAGTGGGGTAGAAGTTTCAGGCAGTAGAGAAATCACATGCTTTCTGATTGGCACACTCCTGCCATGTTCACTTAGAAAATGAAGAAGGCAGGTGCACAGTCTTTTGCCTCCTAGATTCTCATCTTTAAAGTGGAGAACATGTTTATCCACTAAGGACTGTGAGGATTAAAGTAAAAAGCATGGAGGGGCTACAGAGCTAGTATAGGTGTATATACTATATAAACTATAGATTTCTAAGATAATGTAGAGCACACAACTGATTCAGATTTAATCACCAGCACCCCAATCCCTATAGGAATGATTACTGAGCACAAAGACAACAGGAGTAAATACTGAGAACTGCAGCATGTGACCCAACTTTATCACCTAAATATTAAAAAGTAACAAAGTGGGGAGCCTGGCGGTGGCGCTGGAGGTAAGGTGCCTGCCTTGCCTGCGCTAACCTAGGACGGACCACGGTTCGATCCCCTGGTTCCCTATATGGTCCCCCGTGCCTGCCAGGAGCGACTTCTGAGTGCATAGCCAGGAGTAACCCCTGAGCGTCACTGGGTGTGGCCCAAAAACCAAAAAAAAAAAAAAAAAAAAAAAAAAAGTAACAAAGTGGCAAGTAATAAAATAAAAGAACTTAAGCCAATATAGAATCATATGGCACTTGGAGTAATCCAGCTTATGTCTGCCACTGCTGAATAAGGGCTCTCCTTGTAATCTAAGAGCGAACAAACCAGCAGTCTGTTCTAGGCAGGCAGTCCGGAAGAGACTGTGGAGGGCTGGAGCTCATTCTCTTCACATTATACATGACAAAGCTGAGGTTCAGAGAGATGGGGTCCAGCTGCCTGCAGTCATTGTAGGTTCAGGCAGAGTCAAAATCGTGACATTAATCTCCTTCAAGTCCGGCTTCTTTTTATCTAGTCTCTGAGCACTTCATAACAGTTGAGTGATGGTCTCTGGATGAGTTGCTTGAAAAGTATCCAGAGGCCTTGCCAAGAATGATCAGAAGAATGAGTGCATGCCACAAAATTTCATTCACTCATCAAATCTCCAGTCAGCACTCTCAGTGTACTGGAAACTATGGATAGATCTGAGTCAGGGCCTGAATGCCACTGTCCTGTGATATCCAGCAATGGACACTTCCTGGTCTCAGCCAGTGAGATAGGAGCCTCTGAGTGTTGGATCTTCTAGAATGACTTCACAGAGGCACTGCATGGAACAAAATGGTAGTCCATTCAGGATTACTCCCTTTTTTTCCCTTTCCAGACAGCCTTTCTTCTAAGTTGAATTTGGGGTAGGTATAGAAGCTTTCAAACAGTATATATATTACCAGGGGTAATGTGCCCAGACATACTGGGCCATCATGGGGGAGAATTTCCATGCTAGAACCTGAGAATACAGAATTAATCAGGCTCTATGGTATTGGGGACAAACAGTACCACTCTGGAGAGCTGAAAGTCTTCCAGAGCCACCTGATAAGGCAGAGTTCTTTAGATTATTCCACGTTATGTTCAGGGGGCTGAGTAGTTGCAGTATTAAAACTCTGACCCTAGTGAAAACAAAAACAAAAAACCCCAACAAAACAAAAACCAGGGGGGCCGGGCAGTAGCGCTGGAGATAAGGTGCCTGCCTTGCCTGCGCTAACCTAGGACGGACCTCGGTTTGATCCCCCGGTTCCCCATATGGTCCCCCGTGCCTGCCAGGAGCGACTTCTGAGCGAATAGCCAGAAGTAACCCCTGAGCATCACCGGGTGTGCCCCCCCCCAAAAAAAAAACAAAAAAAAACCCCAAAAACAAAAACCAAAAACCAAAAACAAACAAACAAAAAAACCCAAACAAAACAAAACAAAACAAAAAAACCCAGGCTCCTGACCACTGAACTATTTCTGGCTCTAAAGAGTTCAGGGGCCGGAGAGATAGCATGGAGGCAGAGCATTTGCCTTGCATTCAGAAGGACCATGGTTCGAATCCTAGCATCCCATATCTGAGCGTAGAGCCAGTAGTAAGTAACCCCTGAGCGCTGCTGGGTGTGACCCAAAAAACAAAACAAAACAAAACAAAAAAGAGTTCCGAGCTCAATAATTATGTTGACTGAAAGCCATCTCATAGCTTATCTTTACTTTCAAGCACTTTTCTCCCTTGCAACACTGACACCAGTGTAGCTTTTTAAGCAAGAACTTTTGTGATATAGAGGAAGAAAAGATCCTACAAAAAGAGTTTGTCAAAATTAGCTAGTTCATCTCTGCTGCTTGTATCATAATCTAACAGTTCTATAGATCACTCCTTTGCTTTCCATCCTGAACATCTACTTATAAACATTTGTAACAGAAAGGTGAGTTTAAGAAGCAAGGAGGAAAGGTGACTGCCTTGCTTCCTTGAAGAGAACAAAGCAAACAGAGTTCAAGTCTTAGTTCCTGTCCCAGTTCTACACGTTCATATTTGAATGGCACCGTTCACCCACTGATCTTAAGGCAGTAAGAAGGAAGAACATGAGCTGACTTGCTGCCTTTTTTTTTTAAATCAGATAATCTGAATCTGAATTTCAGAGCACATAATAAGTAATACCAGGAATACACACTTATTTCTTTGGGTGAAAAGCCAATTAAATGCAGCCAAGGAAATATAGCAGCTTGAATGTGTCAGGAAATAATTCCTAAGGAGAGCTAATCGGATCAACTCCTGTACTCAGCAGGCAAGACTTTCAGAGGCCTCAAGGCTCAGCACTGAAAAACCAGCAGCCAGACAACACATTCTAAGCCAAGGGCACTGCACAAAATCTTGACAATTGTGGGAACTGAGATGTATTTTAAACAAAACACCTATGGTTATCTAATTCACTGACACATTCAAGTAGCACGAATAATCTGATCTTAAAACAGTTTGTGAGTCAGAGGATATATATCTAATATAGTCCACATTTGTTTTGTGTGTGCTTGAATTAGCTGCCAAAATTAAAATTTGGAATGCTTCGGGTCAGAGTAATAGTGCAATGGGTAGCATGTATGTGCCACACAATCGGCCAATTTTGGTTCAATAACCAGCATCTATATGATCACCAGAGCCAGCTAGGAATGATCCCTGGTGTAGAGCCAAAATGATCTCTGAGAACTGCTGGGATGTGGCCACAAACAAACAAATACACAAAAAACTCTGAAATATATAACAAAAGTTTCTAAATCCAAGGTCTTGCTTAAAAATGTTAAGATTTTGACTCAATATTTTACTGAAATATTTAAGATTTAAAAGGGAAAAGTGTTATATTAAAGGAAAAAAATAGGAGTAGAAGAAATCATTGCAGATAATCAGGATAAAGAATGCTTCCCTGATGTGAAGCCAGAACTAAAAAAATAAAATCATAAAGGAAATCATTGATGAATTTCACTACATAAAATATAAAATCAACAAGTGGGCAATTACATGTCATTTTATGAAGAGAGACCTCTCTTTATAGATATCATGAAAAAAGTCAATGAATAAAGTATCAACAACTCAATAAGAAAGAAATTATATAAACCAGCAAATACAAGTATTGAAAAACAGGTTATCTCTAAATATAGAGCAGATCCTCAGATCCACTCTTTTTTAAATTTTATTAAAATCACGGTTACTTGCAAAGCCCTTAATAGTTGGATTTTAGGCATACAGTGACAGTGAATCAGGGCCATTCCCACACCATAGTTGAGCTCCCTCCATCAATGCTGGCATGCCTCCTATATCGTTACCCTTAGACCCTTAGCTTGCCAGTGTAACAGACCCATTTTAAATTTAGATTGTTATTGTTTGGTCCTCTTGATTCTATTATTGTTGACTTGGGCTTGGATATTTAGTTTTGTCCTTTATCTCCACCAAGGCACCTGAGACCACTTGGTCCCCTGGCCCTCATCTTCTTTTTTTTTCCTTTCATTTATTTACTTCTTAATTTTATTAAAAGAATGCAGAAATATGAGGTAAAACAAAGTGATTCATGTCCCATAGTTCTATTAAGAAGGCAGGAGCCCTATCTAGATGATAGGTGACTTTTATTTATTTTTTTTTTGCATAGGTGCAGAAAATGGGAAAATTAGAAAGAAAAAACCATTGGCCTAAAAAAAGTGGGGGGTTCCCTACCAATGAAGCATCCTGTCATAAGTCTAACTATAGCTCTGGGCATGCTAATTATCTAACCCCAAGATCTTTTCTCATAGTCCCCAGAAAAATTCTCCTCGATCACAGATGTTGCAGTCAGGCTTCTGTAATTAGAGATCTTGTTTTTGCATAGTTCCTATGTCGAAGATGGGGTGTCATAGAGTATTTTCTGATTTCTTCTCATTGTTAGGTGGTGAGGCAGAGAAACCTGCCCTAAAAGTAAGTTGTTTCTGTTTCTTAGTCATTAGGGTGTCATATAAACCCACCCTGGAGCAAGTTGATGCCAGGTAACATTAAGGATTCCTTTAGTAGAAATTTGATTCCTTTAGTAGAAATTTGTGCTGGTGCAGAAAATTGTGCTGGTTCCAAAGATGGGATACAGGATTCAGGGGTGAATGGTCAATGTCTGATCGACTGGGTTCTAAGTCAAGTCACTATGACAAATAAATGTTCAGGTGAAAGGCACTCCAAACTATAAAATTTATGATTTTCCTTTCTATACATAAGATTTCCTTATTTGAATGTGCCTATGCAAAAATGAATAGTGCCACATAATATGACTGGTGCATATGAGGGTAAAAGTAGTGAGCTAGACAATCTCTATAACCTGGTTCTAACCTGAATTTGGAACCCAAGAGTAACGTATCCACTAGAATTTCCTAAGCAAATCCAAAAAAAGGAAAGGAAAGCTATCTCTACGTAAGGTAATACATACTAACAATTACCCTATTAAGGAAAATCATCTAAAGAAGGATACAAAGAAAATATACATATCTCTTTTTAAGTCTTTTGGAATAGTGGGTAGGGGCAATAAAATCCAGACCACAGGTTCAAACTGCGACATGGTCTTGTGGAGTCTAAAAAATGGTTTGCAGAAGTCAGGGATCTGGTAATGTCCTCATGCTGAGGGTCTCTCAAGAGCCAAATCTGGTAATGAGCAACATTGCTTAGTGATGGGAGGTGAGAGCTAAGGAGCCACAGGGAACAAATCAACAGCAGTGATGGTGGCAGTTTCTTTCCAGGCCAAGGCAAGGTGGACAGAGATCCACTCATTTAAAAAAAAAATCAAATTATGGGCCAGAGCGATAGCATAAGCGGTAGGGCTTTTACCTTGCACATAGACAACCCCAAACAGACCCAGGTTCAATCTCCAGCATCCCATATGGTCCCCCAAGCCTGCCAAGAGAGATTTCTGAGTGTAGAGCCAGGAGTAGCTCCTGAACACTGTCGGGTGTGGTCCGAAAGCAAAACAAACAAAAACAAAGTTAAATTATCTTGCTGTAACCCTTCTCATATGGGGAAATACCTAGTACCTTGGTCATGAACACTGTGAGTGTGCTCATAAGAGACTGCAGTTCCTTTTCTAGGAAATTCAATGACTCTTCGTGCTACAGGCCAGAAACTATCTGATTTTATATGCCATGATCCAAGTCCAAATTCCTGGAGGGCTTCACCCTTGGATTCTGAAGGTGAAAACAACTTTGGATCTCATTTGATGTGAGACTTTAATTATTGCTCTCTTATAATTAGGCAAAGAAAATGGTTAAAAATAAATGGCTTCCTTAGTAATCCCCTACATGTGCTCTTCTATTTATTATTAAAAGGATGAAAAGAGAAAACACAGCAGGATGGAAAGAGAGAATCTATCCAACATCATCACAAGCTCACCCAGTACCAGGAGCCATGTAGAGGTGCTATCTCATTGCTTTCTCCCTACTCAAGCCTGAGTACATTTTGTATGGAGGAAAGAGACTCAGAGTAGCCCTATGACTTAACATTTTATTTGACATATGTGTAGAGGAGGAGCTGAACAAAGGAGCCACATAAGCAAAAACAATGTAAGTGGAGCAGAGCAGTTGATGTTGCTATAGTTCATTTTGGTTGAACAGTGACTGGAATTCTGAAGCGCAGGGTCACTTGCTAAGAAATCTCTGTCTTATGGTATCTGGGTGCTGTGCCAAAAGATTTAATTTGTGCTTTTCTTTAATCCTCTTCTCCATTGAGAGGAATGCCAATACCAACTTAAATGAATGCTCTGAATAAAAAGAATAACAATGAGGAGCCCCTACACTGCCATTATTCCCTGTTTTGAAGAGAAAGCATGACAGACCCTTTACATTGCTTATATTACCATGTTCCCAGACAATGTGGTTGGAAGTAAGAAGTCAGACTTTCAACTGGGAAACATATTTCCTAGTTAATAGAGCAGTGTAGGGGAGAAGCCCAAAACAAATGTGCTCTGAACCTAAGAAGAGCTTCTCATTAGTTTCCTCATTTGGTTCTCCTCTGCTCACATCACCAATTACAATTCCTTTCTTGGCAACCGTGCCATCACAAATGCTGGGTTTCTTGATGATCTGTTCCTCCAAGGTCATTCACCAACTTTTGGTAGAAGCTTCTACCCTAGTAAGCAAATATTTTGGGAAACTAGGAAAAAATAAAAACAATATTTTTTATAACCAATAAGCATCCCTGATTTATTTCTTCACAGCATCCTACATGAATTATCAAGTTGTGATAACAAAAAATTCCCTAAGAAGAACAGTGAGGAGTTGAAGTCAGTGGCTCAAGAAAGCTGTGCTCCTCAGAGACAGCAGTAGCACTGGATTCAGCAGCACTGGGATCTCCACCCACCCTAACCCCTCTCTGAGCCCTCTCTGAACCATTCTTGAGGGAAGAAACAACTTTTTCTATCTCAAGTCAGGATGCTCAGGTACTGATTAAATCCACTGAAAAGGGGAGAGGTAAGTCAGGAAGCTGTCAGATTAGCAAAAACCACATTCCCAACGTCTCCCTAAAGTCACATCCATGTTTCCTTTTGCCATAACTCAGAATCAGTGAGTTGGAGTTGTCAAAATAGTGCATTTCTCTAAAATAATGCAACCGGGTTCATCAAATCTTATTACCTCAGAGCATCTAGTAACTCAGAACTACCTCTTTCCCTCAAATGAATAACCAACTATCCTTCTAATTCTCTAATCTAGGATTTTATTCCTTTAAAACAAATATGAATTAGCAGACTGGTCTTAGGTAGCAGAAAAGAGAGAGGACAAGAGGTCAAAGAGAATTTGTACAGTTGGAAGAAAGAAAGCCTTCATAGAGAAAGAAAAAATGAGGTGTCAGAGATAAAACATGTTTGTTAATTTCCTTGTATCTGGTGATTTTATCCTGACTCTTACTGGATAAATGGATTTGTTAACCTTCTCTAAGAATTGTTCTTCCTTCCTTCCATGTGTTCCTATATTTTGTTCTGCCCCAACGATCCCCAAAGTCATCTTCTTAATTCCTCTTCCATGAATTATCTCTTCACTAATATGATCCAACATTAATTTGCACTTCTATGATAATTCTTCACTTTGCCTTACTCTAAAATACAGAGCTAATCCTCCAGATACAAGGAGGAATACCACAATTATGTAGTTGATAATGGTTCTGATTTCTTGTTCATTTTAAAGGCTCAAATTACTAACTGGCTGAATGAATGGTGAGTAAATGGAACCCTATCATATCTGTACATCACAAGATTATTTCAGTTTAACATAAATACTTGCAATGTTTCTTTTATCAACAATTCTTTCTCAGATCTTTTTATAAAAATACTTGGATAAGGGACCTGAGCGGTGACGCAAGCTGTAGGGTGTCTGCCTTGTCAGTACTAGCGTAGGATGGACCACAATTCGATCCCCTGGCATCCCATATAATCCCCCAGGCCAGAAGTGATTTCTGAGCATATAGCCAGGAGTAACCCTGAGCATCACCGGGTGTGGCCCCAAAACAAAATAAACAAACTAAAAACTTAGATAATTCCATTTCAGATTCCGTGATTAAAATCCTATCTTTGACCACTTCTTAGGATGCAGAATAGCCTTCCTTTTCTGCCAGTCCAGTTGTTGAATGATTCCTGTAACCACCATTCTGCTGAGCCTGCTAGGAAAATTTAATTCCTCTCCTATAGCCACACCTCTCAAGAACCAGAAAATAATACTTAGAAGACAGTTAATCTTTGCTCAACACAAGTAAAGGGGAAAACAATACCCATGGCTCCTTAAAGATGTACATTAGCCCCATTGCAGAAAGCATCTCATTGATATTAATGAGCTTACAGCTTATTACACAAAAATTAATTAAAAATTGAATAAAGCCAGAACTCAAAATTCTGCATGTCTAATTTCTCTGCCAAAGTGGCTCATACAATGAATAGCTGGAGTTGTAAGAGCATTAGTTTCTCACTCTACAGGATACAACTCCATTTCATTCCAGCCTAGGTATAGAAAGTTGTGTTTCTCTGGCTTTATTGAACTCTTCTTAATATGTCATTTTTCGGAATGAGGAGACAAGGTTTCAATCTTTATGAACTTGAGGTTATTTTACCAGCTCAAGTTTCAACCAACCCCTGGAGAAATGCCCAATTCTTTCCAAACTACAAAATACCTATCTCAGGAAACATAGTGAAACCAGTGAGAAGTCTCCCCTGGCCGCTCATGCTTCTGGAGGCACATGAATGAGTCAACAGGAGGAACTCTTCTAAAGGGGGTCAAACTGTCTCCTCTCTCTCAGATCCAGTCACTCTTTTCTCCCTCTTTTTCTCCTTGGAAGTAAACATGTACGGTAGAAAGATAATGAGTCCAGGATGAGACAGACATTAGTAAGCAACTTCATCTCTGGGCCACAGTTCCTTGCCCATCATTTGGCAAGGAGAGTGCCAAGTATTTAGGGAGCTAAGGCATGTGTCACACTAATGACTGTCTGTGCCCTCCCTATGTGAGAAATCACCTAATGATTCAGTCCAGCAGTTCATCAGTGCCACTTATTTCCCAGATGAAAAATTATGAGATTTTTGCCTGTCCATTGGACAGTAAATTTATTTTTTTTTGTATGTTTGTGGGGTTGGAACAAGCACCTCAGTAGTATTCAGAGGTCTCCAGAACAACTGAATAATGGATCAATCCTAGATATAATGAGGCTGTATGGTTGGAGCCCAGAGGGGCTACCTCAGAGGTGTTTGAAGACTTCTAAGACCCACTTGGTGATGCTCAGGGAAGCACATGGCTCGAGGATCAACTTGGAGCTTGGCTCTGTAAGACACATGTCCCTGATCCTTGAGCTAATTTCCTTGTCCCTAGACAGAAGTTCTCAATGGCAAAAACTGTGTTTCAGGTATTTCTAAATTCCTAGCACATATTAGTTGGGATATATTTGTAAAATGAATGAAGGGGAGGAATGAAGAATAAATAGCAGGAAAAAGTTGTTGGATGCTTCCATTAGCATTTACACATGTGATATAACTTAAAACATTCTTGGGCCAGAACAGTGGCACAGCAGTAGGGTGTTTGCCTTGTATGTGGCTGACCTAGGACAAACTGCCGTTTGATTCCCCAAGACAAGAGCGATTTCTGAGCGCATAGTCAGGAGTAACCCCTGAGTATCACTGGGTATGGCCCAAAAGTCAATATATATACATATATATAAAACCTTTGTTTTATATATATAGATATACATACATACATACATACATACATACATACATACATACATACACACATGCATAACATTCTGCCATGGCAGATACTATAACTCTTGTTTTTTTAACTAGTCATCATCTTATTTTATTTTTTTAATATATTTTTAATTTAAGTAACATGATCATATTTGGGTTATAGTCACAAACAGAACACCCCCCTTCACCAGTGTAACATTCCTCACTCCCCCTTCCCATCCCCTGCCTGTATTCGAGACAGGCATTCTACTACAGTTATTTGTTTTTAAGTTCAGTAAATTGTATTTTTCCCTTAAAGGATAAGAGTAAAAGAATATAGTAAAGGTGTGATAGTGGCATAGGTTTGCATAGGTCCAGAAAGATATGTGGAAAATGGAAAGTAATCCTTGGTCTGATTACAAAAAGGCCTCACCCTAGAAGTTGGCAAAAGACCGACTCTGGGTTCCAGGCATACCAGTTTGTCCAACCCGAGTCATTCTGCGTGGTCCTGGTGAAACTTTTTCACACTTTAGCTATTGTTGGTATCAGGTTCTTATATTTAAAGATTCTAGATTCTGTGCATTTCTTTCATCGAAGTCAGGCTGATGTGGAGGATCCTCTAGTTTCAGCACACCATTAAATGCGGAGCAATCTGCCTTGCAAGCAGGCTGTTGCTGAGTTGTCTGGGTGTTGAGAGCATTCTTTGGAATAAGTCAATGCCAAAGCAGTGGTAGATCTTCCCTGGTAGAAGCTTGGATCCTGGTAAAGTTATAGACAATTGTGGTTGTTTCCATAGATGGTATCCATTGCTCAGGTGTGTGGGCGATGCCAATTCTTCCGAGGTATAAGCCAAACCATTATGCCAATGTTCAGGATATAAGGCCTAATTGCATTACCAAATTTGTATTCCCATCTCTATTAGATAAGAACTTGTTTGCATATGTATTATTTTCCAATTTTAATGTGCCTATGCAAAAGCGAAGCAATGACACAAGATGTTGTTGGTGCATCTGGGGGCCCATGAATAAAGTCCAGCATTCCCCATATCTTGGTTCAAACATGAAATCTATACAGAGATACTCTTCAACCAGTATTACTTATAAAACAGATCTCAAAGGGAGAAAATCAAACATTCAAATAACAAAACCAGTGGGCAAAATTGACACTATATGAGGATGTTCAAAAAGAGTTATAGATGTTAAAGGAATACATCTGAGATATACAGAGAAACACATGTCCCTTTTATGTTTTAGAAATAGTCAAGAGGGATGGTGTTGTTTCTGAGACACCACTTTGGTCTGTGATTTGGACAAGCAAGAGCACATGGAGCCATGTCCTCTCCGTGTTGCCTGCTGAAGCTTCCGACTCCCAGAAAGGCATTTGCTTACTAATTGCTGGAAGTGAAAGTTCACCAGTCCCCTCCCAGCACTTTGCAAGAATGAGGAAACCTGGGGTCTCCTTTAAATTGCTCCCCACCGAAACCCACTTGCTGGGACCCTGAGCAGGTGTACAAGAATAACCCTGGGAACCGGGAGGAAGGAGAGAGAAGGCTGTGGGGGACAGCCAAGGCTGCATCTTCCCCTTAGTTTGACCACAAAAGTCTATAGGGTGGAGCCATGCCGTCCATGTGTTGCCTGCTGAAGCTTCAGACTCCACCCAAAAAATTACAGTGAAAGATATGTAATCCACTGTGTCCAAAGCAAAAATCATTAGTACAGAAAAATTGTTAAATGTGGGGTAATAGGAGGTGGGAGTGAGGGAGTGAAGGAATAAAACAATCTCCTGGGCGGCTTACAGATTATGACAAACAGATTAAACAATGATATCCAAATATACTATAACTCTTTTACAGTTAAGGACACTAAAGTTCAAAGAGATCTGTTATGTTAACTTTACAGAGGTTACTACATATTAGACAAACATTAAGAAATAACCTATATTTCAACTTTTTAGAAAATACAAATGAGTATATACTGTTATACACCGACCTAACTATTCAATATTCACCATACTTTCAGAAAAATTACAGATGAAAAAACAGAGGCTCACATGGGTTAAGTGACTTGTCCATGGGTTCTTTACTCTTTCAAATGTACAGGAATGGTCATTTAAATGGCTTAACCTGACTTTTAAAAGGAGAGTCGGGATTTAAACTCAGAAACTCTTTGTCTTGAGGAATAACAATTTGTCAATAAGTGATAAAAGGAAGACAGAGGAAAAAGAAAAGAGGAGGAGAGAGAATATAGAAGAGATGATGAGATATAGAGAAACAGAGAGACTAAGAAAGAGGAAAAAAGAGAACTGGTTCAGACAAACCAGGACAATTCCTCCAATATTAGATATTTCTTATTAACCTTTATGATTGCTACCACAGGGACCTAGCAATTTTCCAAATGACAGTGCCCAGCCAGTGTCTAAAAGGCCAAACATTAAACCTCTCTAAAGAGTGATATGAACAGAATGTTGGTTGGGGCTAAATTGACTCTCCAGCTCCTACCCATCTCAGACCCCTCATGGATCAGCCTCAGGGGCTACTCCTTCCATTGCTCTCCAGGGCAGTGGGAAATTATTGTTATCATTTAAAAAATTTCTCACTCATTTCCCAAGTGGCTGAAAGGCTCAGCTCATGAAGCCACATGATCATTACGCACATGGTCTCTTAAAATGACTTATGCTCTCCTCTCCTTGCCAGGCCATTCTGATGGAAATAAAGAAAAATATGCAGAAGTCCTGTCTGTACGTGAGTATGGACTTGCAGAACCAGAAAGGAATGAGGGCTCTCCGAGTAAAAATAGGGAACTTCAACAAATAACCTGGCATCCAGGTCTGTTGATCTAAGAATCTTATACTTGACCAAGAATTCCCCTCTCATCCTGGCAGATATGCTCAAAATCCACAGTTGCCACCAGGTCTGCCCTTTGGTCAAAGCCATAGATTTATTAACTCTTGAAAGTCCTGGACTGTATGGCCTTCATATTTTTCAATACTGACATCCCAGTAAAAAATGCAAAAAATCATATGAAATTATTGTAAAACCCACCTAAGCCCAACAAACAAAACCAATAATAGAATGCTCAGCTTGTAATAAACGACCTAGTAACTTTCAGACAATGACATAATGACCCCACCGTGGATATGACAATTTTAGACAATTTTCTTTTAGTGACTTTTTTTCATAATTCCTTACTATTTAGTTATAACGAGCAATATTAAGTTATTTAGACCTGCTAAGGAGTAGGCTTGGGGGAAAGTGTGAAACTGAGGACAACAGTGGAATGCTACTCTGATGGTAGGATTTGTGTTGGAACATTGAATGGCAGAAATAACTCTATGATGAGTCACTTTGTAAGCTACAGTGTTTAAAATGAAGAAATTAAGAAAAATAAATTTATAAAAATAAAAAATGTCCCCTTCTCTCTAGGGATGGAATGCCCAACAATTTGTCTCTAGGGTTTCATGATCTCCCCTCAACCTTGTAACAACCTAATGATGAAGGCTTAAGGTTTTCATTACAGATAAGAAACCTCAAACTCAGAGAGGTTATATTACTTATACAGAATCACATAGCAAGAAAATGGGAACTTGGGACTCTAGGTCAATTGGTTTTGAAGCTTCTGATATTACTACTGTCTATCACAGAATCTGCTCCTTCATTTTTAAATAGAGATGTTTCATTATCTCAACTCCGCATGCTGAAGTAAATTTGTCTGTTAGGAAAACTTCTTCATTAAGTTGTCTAGTTCTCAAGTGTTCTTCTTCTAGCTGGCTTCTTAGAAAAATGAGGCAGCCAGATTAGTGTCTCCCAAATTTCCACTTCAAGTAGAAATAGCATGTGTACTGATACTCTTTAAATCAAAATTTTTTTTGTTTTTTGTTTTTTCAACCACACCCAGTGATGCTCAGGGGTTGCTCCTGGCTATGAACTCAGAAATCGATCCTGGCTTGGGTAACCATATGGGATACTGGGGGATTGAACAATGGTCCGTCCTAGGCTGGTGTGCACAAGGCAGCATGCTCCACTGCTCTGGCCCCTAAATCAAAATTTTAAATCAACTTAAATCAATTTAAATTCTTATTAAAATATAACATTAATTCTAAACTATCATATTCATAATATTGAATTTACTACACTTTCCCACACACAATACGCTAAAATTTAATGGCATTTGCTTAACCTATGAACATTTCACTAGAGACCAATGACCTTGTTTGGGGCAATACTGAACTAGATGACTTCTGATATTTCATTCAATTCTAACTCTGTGAATCCCTGTGCTTTCCTAATTTGTGTGTGTATATTTGTGTGTGTGTATGTGTGTGTGTGCGTGCACGAGCATGCACACTTGTGGTTCCTATCATCTCCCAGACACAGGATCTGGTTCTTTGAAATGGAGATTAGGGTTGGTATAAAGGCAATTGTATAATGGGAGCTTGGATACACCAGATAGAAGAGAGATGTGAATCCCTGAGAGTCATGAGCTCTCAGATTTCCAGTTTGGGTGCAACCTGAGGGTTGGAATGATTGGGCAGAAACTTATGAGTATGAGGTAGAGAGTAGGGAAGAGACAGCCCTTATTATGAACTGGAAGCCTCATGCCCCAATCCCAAGAGACTGGGGAGATTCAGGTCTTGGAGCAAATGCTGATAATGCACACAGATTTAAAGAAATAAAACAGGTTCAGGAAATTTCCACTACAAGCCTTCTGCTCCTAGCAAAAAATACTAGCAGGCAAATCAACTAGTTAATAGAAAACCAAAACCACAGTTTTTGAGACCCAAGATCTTTATTGGAAAAAAAATAGCTAGGGTGGAGAACAGGTATGGTAAGGAACTAATCCAGAGGTACAACTGTCATGAATGACAAACATCAGCAAAGAAGAATTATCCTGAATAGAACAAAAGCGGGTTGCTCCAACACCACTGGATGGAAAATCCGTCATATCCAACTCAGGGCCTGGCTAAGGAAGCTTCTGGTGAAAATCTTTAATGAAAGTGCATTCTCTGATGGTGTGTGGGTTATTTGGGAGAGAGGCAGGCTACATAATAGACTCACTATGGAGATTACCCTTAAATTTTATTTACTTTTGCTTATTAACTTGGTTTTTCATTGAAGCAAGAGGCAGCTACTGAAAACACAAATGGTTGTTGTAGTGAGTTTTCAGAAAGTTGATGACACATCTGTAAGCAACATCAGATAAAGAAAACATCTTCATCTTTAAGATGAAGCCCTCTCTTGCTCCTTGGAATATTAATTATATATTATATATGATATTAATTACCAATATGAAAGACTTTTTTTGACTCTTGTGAACTTTTTAGCAATGAAATCACACATTCTATTCCTGTGTCTGCTTTTTTACATCAACATATGTGTAAAAGGTCTATCAATATTGTGGTACAGCTTTAGTTTGATCATTTGTGTTCATGTTTTAACAGTCCATTACATAATAATGCAGTTGTGCGTATCTGAGCAACAATTTAGTCAACGAGGAATTGTAATGTATGAAAGTGGTTCCAATAGTTGAAAGCATATAATCAAGATAGGAATTGGGCTATACTATATAGGTTGGTGTGGTTATATTTAATGATATTTACACAAATTTAATGAAATTACCTAATTATTCCACCTTAGAATATGCTTTAATCATTAAGTAATGCCTGACTGCATAACAGTTTATTCCATCTATGCCTAGTGGGTATTTGAATAGTATTCAATTTTTTGCTGTTGAATAATACTAGCATGAGCATTGTAGGATAAGAGCATTATAAGATATGTATAGAATAAGTATGAATATTCAGTCACAGGATATATACATGGTTAGGTTTCATGGATATGGACAAACTTCTGAAGTGCTTGTGTTACTTTTCATTCCCACTATTAACTGCTCTACATTCTTCTCAACTCCTGGCATTTTTAATCTCTTAAAATTTGATATTCTGGCAAGTATTAATAATCTGTATTTTACTTTTGTCCAAACTTCACAACAAACTTAAATATTGATGACATTCCTAAACAATATGAGACAATGTGATGTAGTAGAAAGTTTCTCTTCAGCTACTAGTTTGTTGTGTTAGGCAGAGAACCATCACTGTTCATTACAAAATTCTTACCCAGGTTCTTGCTCATTCATCTCATGTGTTCAATAAACTGTTGAAAATAGATGTGGTACATATACACAATGGAATATTATGCAGCTGTCAGGAGAGATGAAGTCATGAAATTTTCATATACATGGATGTACATGGAATCTATTATGCTGAGTGAAATAAGTCAGAGGGAGAGAGATAGATGCAGAATAATCTCACACATCTATGGGTTTTAAAGAAAATATAAGTCATTTTTGTAACATTCCTCAGTATGAGGGAACTGAAAAGCCTGTATAGAGTACAGGTGGGTGTGGGTTGGGAGGGAGGGAGTTTTGGGGTACTGGTGGCGGGAAAGTTGCATTAGTGAAGGGGGTGTTTATAAAAGA
>PVKC010016054.1:0-21061 GCA_004027635.1 Crocidura indochinensis
TTTTTTATTTCAAGTATGAAAATTTATTTTATTATTATTATTGATATTATTATTTCTTTTTTGCCATGCCTGATGGTGCACAGGGGCTCTTTGATTTATGCTTTAGAGATTACTTGTGCATTTTAAGTGGCCAGTGTGTCCATATAAATCCAGGTGTCCCATATAAAAACACGAACTCTGAGCCTTGCAGCTACCTTCCACTCTGCTATAATTCTTTATAATAGCTCAGACCCCAACGTTAAGGCAAACTCATTTCATCTCCCAAGATGTGGCTTCTAAGTTTTCAGGGAAGAGGAAAATTCCCGATTTTGGAACTGTCTCAGATGTGGAATTTTATATTAATGTTCTACGTATATGGGTCTTGAAAATGAAACCAAGAAAAATGGTCTTATCTGTGGCTACCCCTTATAAAGGTATCTACCACCTACCACAGGTTCCTCTGGCTGAACTGTCTTCCCAAAGAAAATGAAAAGTCCTGGCTATTCAGAGCTCAGCCATTGAAGGTGGACTTAGGAATTGCCTTCTTACCTTCTCTGCTTGAGTAGAGAAATTTCTCAACTGGGCACTGCACACAGCAGGACATATCTGAAATAGGGTCTCCCCTTCTGTCTGAGGAGGAGGATAACTTGAGCCGAAATAAAAACTCCAGAATAAAGACACTATTCACTGCTCAATACTGAGGCTGTAACTTATGCCCCTACACCTTGACTCAGGCCAAACAAACTTTTCAAAACATAAACTACATTTGGGTACAAGTGTATGTATTAGAACTGCTGAATTGTACACTCATTCTACAAATATTTGGCGCCTGTTAAATAATTTTTTTAAATCAAGGATATATGTATTATTCTAAATACCACCTTGCAACTACATAGAATACAGGTAGCAGGGACAAACTTTTAACCTTGGTAACTTGTCATCAAACTCTTTTTTTTTTCCCTGCAACCAACTTGCTTCTTAGTATAAAGCATTCAAGAAGCACCGAGTACATGGATGCAATAAAAACAGGAAGGTTGCATTTCTATTATTGTTTTCTTGTTGCTGTCTTTGTTTTTCCTGGCTACACATTTGTATTCTATCCCTCTCCCTGCTTTTTTTCAATGTTTCAGGCATGAGAGTGGAGAGGGAGAGAGAATTTCCCAACTGAAGACTGGCAGATGTAGCTGGAGGGCCTCTGGGACTCTAGTTGCAAAATAAAAAAATAAAACCTGATAGTAAAAATCCATATATGTTATTTTTAAAAAGGGAAATAGAAGCTTTGTAGAATCTTGTGGGAGAAACCATATGTCTCTCTGTCTTTGTCTTTCCCCACCCTGGCTTTCTCTACTTAATATCGCTCTCATATATTATCAATTAAACCATCTTCATACTGATTTATCTTTATCTGTTTATATTTATTGATCCTGTTTCCAGATTATAATTCTAAGAAGACAGATATATTGAGGTCTTAAATATAATCAGGAATACAGGTTAGGGAGATAGCTTAGGAATTAAGGTGCATGAATCGCATGCCACCTAACCCAGGTTCAATCCCTGGTATCAATTGGTAACTCAAGAACTTGATCCAAGCACTAAACTGGGTGGCCCCAGTGATATCTAGGTCTTCAAGCCTAAGCAGCACCATGATCTCTGATCCTTACACTGAAATTCTGGCCCAATCGGCTATCATTCCATGAATGTCTCCTAATCTCCTTTACACACGGCTTAGGAGGCCAAAACAAAATAAATAATAGAAAAAAAACACAACACAAATAACCAAGGATAAATTAACTTCTGTGAGAACTCACTTCTAACCCCTGTTCCAGTTATCTCTATGCCTCTTTCTTTTTTATACAATATCTTTATTTGAACATCGTGTTTACAAATATGATTGTGATAGGTTTCAGTCATGTAAAGAACACCCCCTTCACCAGTGCAACATTCCTACCACCAATGTCCCAAATCTCCCTCTATCCCACCCCACCCCCACCTGTACTCTAGACAGGCTTTCCAGTTTCCTCATTCATTCACATGGCTATGGTAGTTCTCAGTGTAGTTATTTC
This sequence comes from Crocidura indochinensis, assembly GCA_004027635.1. Taxonomy (NCBI): domain Eukaryota; kingdom Metazoa; phylum Chordata; class Mammalia; order Eulipotyphla; family Soricidae; genus Crocidura; species Crocidura indochinensis. The sequence goes on from PVKC010016054.1 coordinate 2,043, forward strand.
TATAACTGTACTCACCACTGTTTGTGGTGAGCTTCATGAAGTGAGCTGTAAGTTCCAGCCTTCCTCTCTTTGTCTCTGAGGATTGTTGCAAAAATGACTTTTATTTTTCTTAAAACCCATAGATGAGTGAGACTATTCTCTTTCTTTAAGTAATTCAATTTACAGTACGTGTCTTTTATGAAATTATGAAAGTATTGCCCTTCTGTGTTTATGTTGAAAGAGGAGACAGGTGATGCCAATAGTTAAGTATCACCTAATGACCTAATCTGCAAGAGGACATGTTTTCATTATTCTCTTAAAATGTTATGTAGGTAAAGATCCTCTTCTTGAGGTATAAAAATATTCAGTTCTCTATGATGTGAAAGCAGATGCCTTCTCTCCTATGTCTTTTCATTTTGCAATGGATACCAAAGTTGCACGATCTGGTCTTATAGATTTCATCTCTTAAAATCAATACAGTCATTATTGGACATGAATCATCTCTGTCTTTTTCTTGATTTAGAGATTGAATGAGGGAAAAATCAGAAAGAGTTATGGTCTTTTACTTAAGCCTGTCACAGTTTAATATAGGAGAGTTGAATTTTAACCCAGCTCTGCTCACCTCCCAACCTCTTTGCAATTCCCTTCATTGCGTTTCTAAAGAGTAAAATCTGAAATAAGTGATTGGTTGCTCTACAAGGTGATGTCAGTTTTGTTATGTATTGATTAACCTATTAACCAAGTTGGAGATCTCAAGAAGTAATGAGACTGTATTCTTTCTGTGCTATGATCGCACATGCAATTTGACATGCACGTGCACATTTGACATGCAAATGGTCACTGGAATCCTCTGCTGGATTAAACTTAACTCATTGTATTACAAAAAAAATTTCCCGTCTCTTTTGCTAGTATTTTACTATGTAAACTAATTTTGGAAACAAACAAGGAACTTTGCCACTTGAAATGAGTTCAGTATTCTCCTGCTCTTGAATTCAGTGACTCCTTTTCTTCAGATAAGTGTCATAGAAACACAAGTGTATGTCTCCTTGAGCCCAGCACTTTCTGTTTATGAAAATACAACCTGAATACTGATGTCATCATTAGATTTAATTAAGTCACTTAGAAATAAATTGATTTCTGAAAGAACACTTTTTCTTGAGTTATTTATTTTTAAATTATTTTAGAATGTAAAAAGCATGTTTTTATCACTTCTTTTTAAAGCAGTTTATTTATTTATTTTATTAATTGATTGGTTTGGGGGCTACACCGGGTGATGCTCAGGGGTTACTCCTGACTCTGTGCTCAAAAATAGCCTCTGGCAAGCTCGGGGGACAACATGTGATGCCAGGAATTGAACTGGGTTCATTATGGGTCAGGTGCATGTGAGGCAAATGCCCTACTGCTGTGCTATTTCTCAGGTCCCACTGTTGTTGTTTTTCTTTATCACTTCACATGACAGTTCTACAGCTACCTTTAGAGGTTATCCTAGTAGGGACAATCACTTCTGTGTATTAGATGGGAAATCAGAGATTCTAGTTGTTATAAAATACATTGTTAATGTAAGAAATAGATCTCTGAGCCTGGTTTATACTTCTAAAGTCAGTGTCTCTTCAGAGCTCTACTCCATTGTTTAGGAGTAAAAAAAGGAAATTGTGTCCTATTTCAAGCACTGTCCTCAGCATGATCATGTGCTCTTATTTGTCTACTATAGTTTTACTATCCTCAGAACAAGAACACACTAAGAAACTTAAAGACCTAGGTTTTGAGGACCGTGTCATATTTCAACATTCAAGACAGCAGCATAGAGTATTACGTATTAAAGAGGAGACCTTTAAAATAGGAACAAACATAAAAAGGATTTAGTTTGGTCAAGAAAGTCAGGAAAAGAACAACTTCTACCTAGCATTTGAATTATTGAGAGAATGACAGATGGCCAAAGAGATAGTACAAAGATGAAGGTGTTTTTCTTGCATGCAGACAATCTGAATGAGTTTGTTCTCTATCAGCAAGTACCTCCAAGGATGATTTCTAAGAACAGAAGAATGAGTAGGTCCTGAGCACCACCAGGTGTGGCCTAACCCCTTACCCCCAAAATAAAATCAAACAATGGCAAGTTATATTTTTAGGTAGTTCCATACAAATGGAAACACCTTCAGGTGCTGCCTGCTTTAAAGACATTCCTGCATTCATTAAGTGGGAATTACCATCGATTAAGTGGCAGTCAGATACAGCTAAGCAGAGGGTTTTCTATGTCTTGAGTTTCAAGGAAGTTTATGGTCTCAGTGGGTCTTCAACTAAAATGTGTAGATATTTAAAAGCATTAGAAGTCTAGAGATAGGGGCTGGAGTGGTGCACAAGTGGTAGGGCATTTGTCATGTACACGCTAACCTAGGACAGACCATGTTGGATCTCGTGGTGTCCTATATGGTTCCCCAAGCCAGGAGCAGTTTCTAAACATATAGAAAGGAGTAACCCCTGAGTGTCACCAGGTGTGGCCCAAACAACTACAACAACAACAAAAAGAAAATTAATTCTAGAGATAAATATTTAGCTAATGCAATTCTGGAGTCCGGACAGTCTGAACGAAGGGCTATTTTACAATGATGATAAAGACTAGAAAAGGAACGAGACTTGTTGAGGACTAGAGCAAGTAGTACAATGGGCGCCCACCTTGTACGTAAATTTGATCTCTAGCATCACCCCTGAGCACTGCCAGGAGTAACCTAGGAGTATCACCAGGTGTGTTCTCAGAACAACAATAAAAAAAATGAGACCACTGAACTAACAGAACCCTTTAGTTACAGAGCTGAGACAGCAGTCTCTCTTGTCTATCAATCCATTCTTTATGTGAATTCCCCCAAACCCTTATTTGTACCTACACATCTCATTGTATGGCTCTGGAATTATATAATATCATATGATGCGTTGGCATTTAAAACGAGGCAAAGGCTGAGTTTGAAACAAGACGCTCACGTGAACACATACTATGACTACATGACCTTGAGCTTGTTACTAACACTTATAGATTCCAGGTTCTTACTAATATGTGGAAGAACGTCTTCATCTGAATCATAATACGTAATACCTTATTATAACAACAAAATAAGATTGTTCAGGGCTCACCTAGAAGAATGAAGGTGAAAGCTTGTGAGTTATGTGTACATATGTGTACGGTAATATTCATCCTCTTAAAAATGTTAAGGGTACATACAGATTATTAGCTATAATCACAAAGCTGCTGCGTGACTTCTCTCTAGAATTTCTTCATCTGTGATAATTGAAACTTTAAACCCAGTGAACAGCAGATCTCAAATTCCAGTCATTTCAACCTCCTTCCCACTCCCTGGCAATCCACAGAGTTTTCTCTCCTGTGAGTTTACATCATAGCCGTTATATGAGTGAGTTCATACCATGTTTGCCCTTAAGGATAAGGGATTCTAAAAGGAGTATAATGACCTTCTGTTTCATTACATTGCCTCTGATGGTGGAATTTCCTTCTTTTAAAGGTTAATAATAGTCCATAGTGACTATTGGTAAAGGGTTTGACAGAGTTGGTTGATTCTTCTAGCCTGATTCCACAGGTGCTGGTAGTAGATGAGACCAAAGAACAAATGTCTTAACTTCTTTTCCTTCTCTGCCCATTTCCTCTAGATGAACCCAGCCGGTGCTATTTCCATGATGGCGATGGGGTGTGTGAAGATTTTGAACAAAAAACTAGCATTAAGGACTGTGGTGTCTACACTCCCCAAGGCTTCCTGGATCAGTGGGCATCCAATGCTTCTGTGTCTCATCAAGATCAACAGTGCCCAGGCTGGGTCATCATTGGCCAGCCAGCTGCGTCCCAGGTAAGATATTTCCTACAGTTACCTCAGTTTCTGCTTTGCCCTTCAGTCTATCATATATCCAAAGCAATTAGTGGATAATAGTCATGTAGTCATCTGTTTAGCTCAATGCAATTTTAGGGCCTTATGAACACCACTTACCCTTTAGGTGTGGATACTTAAGACAGAGACCATTAGCACAGTATGAGGAATAACTTTTCTTTCCCTACTTATCTTTCCTCCTATTAATAGGTGCAAAAATGTCTTCAGTTTTACTGCAAACTTGAATAAGAATCAAGTTGAGGGAGTAGCTTTGCTTTTTTGGGGGGTTGAGATGCCAAGCTATTTGCTTCTTTAGTGCTCTTGGATAAGTCAACAATGTCTACTACAAATTTACTGTGTGGACAATCATTCCAACCCTCTGGGTTCCATACTTAGGTCATCTTTCTTCATAAAAGAGGAGCCGTGCCTGATGATCTCCAAGGACTTTCCCAACTCTAAAAAGCTGTGACTCATTCCTCAGTCCCCTAATGGCACTATTTGTGCCCCATGGTTGTTCCTCATGAGACTGTCAGCTTAGTTGGAGGGAGTAAGAGTACTGGGGCCACCAGAGCTTGTGTGATTCTAGGGATGGCTTCTTGTCCCCAGAGTCCCCTTTCCAATTATAACTGCTGAGAAGCACCTGCCTTCTTCCAAGACATCCATTTCCCAGAGATACGATTCAATACTTCCTATTGGTGGGCCATGTGGGCATTTTTGGAGCTAGCTCACCCACTGACCCTGCAGATGATTCTCGAATTCTAGCCATTCCTCTCTTCAAGTGCTTTCCTAATTCAGATTTTGGGGACAAGGCCTGATTTCCGGATGGGAGAGAATTGAAACCTTTGAAGACTCAGTTAAAATCTCTAGTTGGGGTACAAGATAGGTTCCCTTATTTCTTAATGGGTTACCTATATTGCTTATTTAATCATCTGTTTATATTAGCATATATTCTGTTCTTTTTTGCTTTTTTCTTCCCTGAAAAGAGTAGAAGGAAAGAGAATGATATTTTCTCCTGCTTCTCATGTAAAGTTTCCATCTAGTGAATGAATGAAGGAGTGAATGAATGAGTGGGGAAATAAAGTCTAACATTATACTCCCTATGTCATCTCTGGAGCTGCAAAATTTAACCTTTGATTATGCTCTCCTCCCCATTTCTAATTATGTCTGTATGTGATTCCATGTTGCACGCTATTCTTTGAAAGTTATTTTAAGTTCTGTTCATCTAAGTCTTCTCCTGATCTAGAAAAGAATAGGAACTCAGAAAGTGTATTTGGTTGTCATCACACACACACACACATTGCAATGTGTAAATACACAACATAAACACATACACAAATAAAAAACCACCTGTAGGATACAGAATTCTTGTTTCTGTTGACACTTCCATCAGTAGAACCAGGACTTTCAAAGTGTAACACTATCCTCCAGTTCCTAGAAATGATTTTAAAACATCATTAAAACACGAAAATTATCAAAGTACATAGAATTTCACAGGAACAGGAGGTAGCAGCTGTGCTGAGAAATCACCCAAAGGTTAATAGTCCAAATGTGAGAAAAGGAGAAAGAATTTTCCAGTTTTAGCCTTCGAAAAGAGACTTCTTAGGGCAATTATTCCAGTATTACAAGGAGGGAGCTGTCAGGAATTATGGGTCATTATCTCTTCCTAAACAAAAATCCAATTAAAAAATCATTATAAATACTAGCTCTTCGATCTACAAAGAGGAGAAGAGGAAACAAAATCATCCTATTGAATTATTCATTGTAACCAATTTTATTTTAATGAAATCGACTAGGTTCCATTACTCTAGGCTTGGACATAATCTTTGTTACAAGGAGACTTCAGCTGTAACTAAATTTGTCATAATGAGATCACCTCACTGGAGAATACAGGGTCAGGGGAGGGGATGTGTGTGCTGGCTGGGTGTAGGGCCAGGCAGGCAGGCAGGCAGACTGGAGCATGACAAAACAAAGATCTCCCAAATTCCTCTTCTGCAAACACATGCCTGAATGCTATCAACACATTGCACCCAGCCCCCATCATGCACTTGCACACACACACACACACACACACACACCATGCACACACATGACACACACAGTGCCTGCATGATTCTGAGCTGAGGCTCTTTCTGCAATGGAGTTCCCTTGTGACAACAGAGAAGAGAGGAGGAAGTTTTTTTTTTTATTACCGCACATAGTGATTAGAGGAAGCTAGTAGTTAATTTTCACCCTGTCAGAACTCTAGTAAAGAAGATGATGGCCTGAGAGGAGTTAGAAGGCTCTTAGATGTACCATGTATTCCTCACCTTCTAGATAATGCAGTTAATGATACTCTTCTCCATCTCATTACCTCACTATCTCTCTCTTTCTCTCTGTCTCACATACAAACTCACATATGTACCCACACATACATACCTGTCTACAGGAATATACCATGTAGTAGCCTAGATCCAAAGATTTTAATCAGATTAGTCAGAGACAAGTGGACAAGAAGATTGATTGTTCAGCTATTAGCTAGATACTCGATGGTCCCTCATTACCTTGTTTTCAAGAGGACCCTCATGAACTACTTCAGAGCTACTGAGAAGTGACTTCCAAAGTCACACAGCTCCTGCAATAGAGGACTTTGGATTAGGAGGAACCCACTTGAGAACTCAGGAATATGCACCCACATAGAAAAATTAAAATGGACTCTATCCCTGAATCACATCACTTGGAAACGAGCAAAAAGAATCACAGAGGGCCGGGTCTTAGCGTATATCTAACAAGATTCAGGAATTTTCCTTGAGGAGACCCCTTGTTTACTCAGGATACTAGTATATTGTATTAAGTTGGAGGAAAGTGATGAAATGCCCAATAATTCGAATTGCCTTTTGACAGACTAATGTCTTCCTATTCTCTGCCTTTACCGGTGCTATAAAAATAATCCACGGAGAAGCTTTTGTGTGTAGTGATGTGCTGGAGCCATTGAGAGAAACTCCCCCCTTATCCCCACTCTAACTCCCATGATCCACTCCCCCTCTGACCTTAGCAATACAAAAGACATTATAATAGACTTAGGTGTAATGAGTTCTCTTGTCAGAATCAGTTGGCAAGTTCTCCTGTGACTGACTGCTGCAAACAGTCCTAAACTTCACTTTCAGTTTTGTGTAAGTGCTGTACTTCTAATACTTTCCAGTTTCTCAGTTCTGTCCTCTTTACACAAGATTTCCAAATTTGGTTAGGGCTAAACTACTCCACACTGAACTAGGGGTCTTATATCCTAATGTTATCAGACATATCAAAACTTTCTGGTGTGCACATGGGGGTTGGACATTCTCTATTAAGAGACATTCCTTGGATATTTTGGCCATGCACCTTCCAGGCCTCGTTGGAATTCAAGAAGGCCCTGAGACAGAACAAAAATGGAAATGAACCAAAAGGATCACATTATCTCTCTTTTGGGAAGCTCAGAAATGGTTGGGTTTAAGTACTTATAAAGAAAACCTCGTCTGGCCCTTATTTTTGTCTCCATGTTTCACATTTCTCTAGAGCTTTCCACCAAAATGCCTGCCAAAATGAGATGTAGATAGTCCTTGGTCTTGCCTTTTTTCACCCCCAACATTTCTACCAGAGCCCACTTCCTCTTAACCAAACAGGCACCTCCCTCCTTCTACAGTGACTGAAGGAAGAAAATTGAGACACTATCTGGAATGTACTCTGCTCTTGCAGAAATTACAGACCTCCAGTCAACCCACCAATTTATTTCATTAATCCTTTGAGGGCAAAACTTAGACTAAGCATTTTCAGGGCCACTGTTTCAGGGCCAAAGTAAAGAAAAACTTCCTAAGAATGAGAACTCTCTACTTAGGGTGGAGAGCTTTGGGATCACATCAATTCCCTATCACAAGGTAGCCAACCTTGAGCCAGTGACTGAACAAGAGACACCTCAAATTAAAGGTAAACCCAATCTGGCTATCTCTCCTTCCTTTGAAATTAGTTCTCTGACTTTATGCAGACATGCATCTCTTAAGGTCAACGATATATATTGAAAAATGTGTCCGAGGTAATTTTTCCACTGGCATAAATATCATGGTATATCCTTATATAAACCTAGTTAGAAATTTACTACAAACCTAAGAGATCTCTGTATAAGGGCCATAATATATATATATGTATATATGCATATATATGTGCATATATATATATATTTGCTCTGTTACTCACCATAACAGTGTTATGGAATTCATGGCTATATTCCATCAATTCATGATTGGTTAGACCTATTTGTCACCACTTCATTTTGAGTTATTCCTTTTTGTGTTACAGTAATATATAACATGTAAACACAGAAATATACGTATATAATTTCCCATGTTTTATCACCAGAAATATGTTGAAAGCCTTCACTGAATTAGAGAGAGAGCCTGATCATTGGTGATTAAAAGCTATATCATGCAGCTGTAGTATGATATGGATTTTTTTCCTAAAGAAAATTTTATCTGGATAGTTTAAGACCCTTCTCCCTTTGGAGAAGAGGGAATGATCATTTCTACTTGCTAGAAATTAAGGGAGTTAATGTAGAGGAAACACAACATTGATTTGTTTCCTTTCTTATTAGATAGTGCACTATTAACTCTTCCTCCCCATCATGTTGAGTTAGTTCTATATTCCTCTCCCAAAACTGGCTCCAAGGATCTATTCAGAACAGCAGCTCAGTTAACATTTTGTTGAGTTAAACATAGTTGTGTTAACAAATGTTTTTTTATCCCTACTCAGGGCTATATTGAGCATTTGGGGGCACTCCTAAGAAAACTTGTCATTTAGCTGTCTTTGAATGCTAACAATTAATTTTATTGGAGAAGTATGCTGGAAACCCAGGAGAGAGATTCAAAAGGAGGATTTTACCGAAGAAAGTAAAACTCTCAGCTTTTACAGAGCTCTTAGCTTTCTAAGCCCTCGGGGATGAGATGGGAAAACCCTGTGCCCTACTTTCAGAAGGACCTGGACACGTGTTTCAAATAATATTTTCCAAGTTCCTTGATTCTACTGAAGCTCTTGCAAGATAAGACACATACAAAACTGGTAATTTGTGTTCTTGAGTGTCTAGCATCAGGAATCACCCTTGGAAGAGAAAGAATCAAGATTCAAGTAAGTTGTTTCACACTGAGATGTCAGGTAAATCCAAGACAGTCCAAGGTAGATCCAAGACACATAAACTCCAGAAATGCACAGAAGAGAACAGAATGCACAAAGGAGAACTGATTAAAAGGGCTGATGTCCTTTGTATCTTTTTATATGCTGCATGTCCTCCAGGAACACCCAGAAATTGGAATCCTTCCTTTCCAGTTCCCAAATATTATCTCCTACTCTGATTTCTGCCTATTAAGATATCCTGTCTAGATGTTTATTATTATTCATAGTTTGGTTTTCCCTTTTCAAGAAAATCGCCCAAAATATGTACATGGAAATGGGAGAGAAAATAGTTTCAGTTGCCTACCTCTGAGAGTCAAAAAATATCTTACTTTTTGAAGCATATGCCTAATTATTTTTGAGTGAAAGAATAAAAACACCAGCCCAACCATTGTAGGAGGAAAGGTTGCTTTGCACATTTCACTGGTTTGTCACCTACCATGTGTAATACATAAGACATGGAAACATGCATAGGAGAGAATTATAAGGTGTGCATATTTTTAATGGGCACATGGTTCAAATAAAGAACACAGGAATAATTCGCCTGGGTCTTCTTCATTGTTGCCTCCAGAACAAGATACTTATTTGGCTTTATGGATATAAGATAGAGATCTGGCATCCATCTACAAGTACAAATACATAAAATGTGCTCTAGGAAGATCTGGAACATGGTGACTCAGGAGAGGTTGTGTGGTTAGAGCTTGACTCCTAAACTATGACTTAACTATAGCCTGAGTGTAGTAGAGGGTATGGATGAAAGAACAACTAGTGATAGAGAAAGGAATGATGAGAGAGATCCCAAAGGGGGTGGAAAATAAGAAAATAAAAGCTCTAGGGCAGCTCTACAGGAGTATCCTTCAGGTGTTTGAAATCTGAACTTCGTCCCACAGGGAATGGAAAGCTTTTCATCAGGATCAGATGATCTTTTGAGGAAGACAGATAACACCTATTGAACACTTTCAATATCCTTGTCTTGCGTGTGGATGCACAGTATAACACTGAGTAATTTTATTTCTCTCAAAATAAAGAAACAGAATCAATTAGCACAATTGACTGCTATTTTCAGTTGGACCTTCCCATGCTTTCCTACCTTAGGCAACTAGTATGACACTCAGATGGCCTCTCCCAGAAGTTTTGCACAGACGGGCAATTCTCCAATATGTTTTTGATGATTTCCTTTGCCATAGATAGGGAGTATTTTTGGACTGAGGTGCTTTCTAAGGGTCGTCTTAACCCTTATATGTATCTTACCAAAGCAGTCAGTTCTTTTCACTGGTGCAAAGAGACACATCTGCTCATAATGGTGGAAGGAAGCGAGGGGAAGGGAACATGCTGAAATATCAGAAGATTCCAAAGACTTTTCCCAGAGACCCAAGGGATCTTCTTTCTCGTGGTGGTTTCTGAGTAACTCTTTAAGAGCACATGTGGGAGTCATCTAAGGAGACAGAACAAAAAGTCCCACAGTCTATTACAGCCTGTCTCATAGGAGTGGGGAACCCCCAAATTCCACTAGGGGAGTTAAAAACCTGCACCAAGAAATTGGCCCGCTCAATGTGTCATGGAAACCTGGGGCTGAAGGGAACTTTCAAGCTATAGTTTCTTTAGGTCCCATGGACAATTTCTGAAACTCTCCTTCCAACCTTCTCTTCTCTCCTTCCAGTCATTCACTCTTAGTATTTGTGCAAACCTTGAAAACACCTGAATCTTTGATTGGATCCCCAAGATTTGGATGATGAAAATTTTAAGCGCATAAAAAAAAAAGAAAATTTGAGCATAGAGAATGTTGGTTTCTACTCCTGAGTCCACCACTCAGAAACTCTTTGAGTTGGCAGGTCTCTGCTGCCAATACTAATTCTATTATAGAATTAAAGAGATAACCTCCCTTAGTTAAGCACAATATTAAGGATGAGAAAGCTGATCTTGAAATGTAGTTTATGCTGCCGGTGGCAATTTTTTTTTTTGGTTTTTGGTTTTTGGGTCACACCCGGCAGTGCTCAGGGGTTATTCCTGGCTCCATGCTCAGAAATTGCTCCTGGCAAGCACGGGGGACCATATGGGACACCGAGATTCGAACGGATGACCTTCTGCATGAAAGGCAAACACCTTACCTCCATGCTATCTCTCCGGGCCCAATGGCAAATTTTTAAAGCAGCATTTCTTCCTATAAATTTTTAGAGACTGTGGGTTTTCATGGGAAACAATTTAGCTTGGGGCAGAGAGTCCCAAAAGCCTTTAGAAAACCAAAGACCAATTCAGTGACGCTTAATCAACCTGACATACTGAGGTCCTACGAATAAGGATTTGCACAGTTTCTGCCATACCGAGGACCACCAAGGCTGTCCTGGTATTAGTATTTGTGCAAACCTTGAAAACACCTGAATCTTTGATTGGATCCCCAAGATCCAATCAGGGGCTTTCCTACCCATCTTGAAAGTACTGGAGGTTGGGATCAACATCATGGAAGACCAGAGTTTAAACTCAATTTCTGGCACCACATACAAAGCATTCACTCCTGTCTATGGAGTTATTTTTCTCTCCTGCTGAATTATTTTTTAAAACTATCTTCTTTGAGACACAGAAACCTAAGGAGAAGGAGATATTTTAGTCTCTTTATCTTACTTCACTTAATTTAAATTTGACTCTGACCTACAGTCATTGGTTTCAGCACTGGGTGAGGAAATGATTTTATCACTAGTCACCCAATCGTCTGAGTTTCTTAGTCACCCATGTCTGAGCTTATGCCACGGCATACATGGGAAAAGGTAGAAAGCCACTTGTCTAGAGGATTTCATAAAGGAAAGGACTTAACGACATAGTTACTTTACTAAGAGATGTTTGGTCAATATAAGTGGCTTATGAATAGGGAAAGTATGTTCATATAGAACATTCATTGAGGAGAGGAAGATTAGCCTACTAAAAAAGAAGAAATTTACTGTAACTTGTTGTTTCCCTATGGTAGATCATTTGGGGGAGACAATTTGAGGGAAGATTTCTGTTTTCTGGCAGAAGGTAAAACACGAGAACTTATTAGAACCCAGTTAGAGTGCAAATGTTTTTGTTTTGTTTTGGGGTCACATCAGGTAAAACTCAGGGACCACTCCTGGCTCTACGCTCAGAAATTGCCCCTGGCAGGCACTGGGAACCATATGGGATGCTGGGATTCAAACCACTGTCCTTCCTCATGGATGGCAGAAGCCTTACCTCCAGGCTATCTCTCCGGCCCCATAGAGTGCAATTTTTTGATAGTTGCCAAGCAGCGTGATTTCTCAGATGCCCATTTCTCTGTCCAGTGAGCCCTTACTCTACAAGTGGCCCTCATATCCTAGCCAGTACCAAGCTCAGGGTACTCTGAGTTCCGGTTACTCGCATCCTATTAAAAAGCAAGTTATCTCCACACAAATGGAGTCTGGGGAAAGAGCACTCATTCATGAGTGAGAGAAGGAATGGAGGACTTCAGAACTTCGAGGGGTGCAACAAAGTCTTGTTGAGAAACTAGACAGGGTGCCAGAAAGAGCATAGAATGCCTAATTTTAAAACTAGGTCTGTTTCTTACTGCCTCTTGACTCTTGACCTGCATACCAAGGACAAAGTGAAGTTTTGTGGTTTGGGGTTGGTTCTTTGCAGAGGGCAGATGGGGCCTCTCAGTCCACTCCACAGCCCCTCTCAGAAGCTTTCTTGGTCTTTGCCTTCCATCCAAGCCTGACCCAGTTCCTGCTAGTTGCCATTAGCTTTTTCACCTTCTTCTTTTATCCTTGGACTCTGCAACTCACTTGGACTCACTCTTTAACTCCATCCCCATTTTTATCTTGTATTGGCTTAGCTAAGTTTTCCTTTTTTTTTCCTTTCTCTTTGTATTGTTGTTGTTTTAAGTGGGGGCATAGGCAGTAGGCCAAAGTGGCCTTTGCTATGTAATTTAGTTTCATGTTCTGTACCCAAGAAACATGTAAAAAAATGTAAAAAATGTAAACAGCGTTCCCTCTCTGAGGCTGCTGTCTACCAGGGCAGCCAAAGTCAGGCAAGCTTGCTGAGCCCGCTGCTTTGGCAGTTTTGAATTATGCCCCCCCCCCAAACCACATGTTCATTTTTCTAAGTCTAAAAGTAAACTTTCTCAAGCCAGGCTTCGAAGATGGGGTTTCAAGGAGAGTCAGGGGTTGGTGGTACACAGGGTTTTGTTTGTGCTTGTGTGTATGTTCATTTGTTTGTATTTGCTTTTCAATTCCACTATGCTACCACTTCACCCATCTTGACTGTTCACTTGAGTCTGGATTTGTTATTTGTAGATTCTGCCCAAAAGAGACATTCCATCTCCTCTACATCATTCAAAGAGTTTCTCGAAACTTGCCTGAGTCTTCCTTCCAAAGCAGGGTTACTCTGTGCTGGAATTCTTTTAGGTATGAAGACCTTCCAGGCAAGATGAACTCAGAGAGGCATCCATGCGGAGTACCATGCTTCTGTTAGAAATAATCCCAAAAAGATGTCTCTAGGACTCTTGACTACTCTGGAACCCTTTCTCAAACTGGACCTCTAGGTGCAGCTGTTGAAAATAAATCTGCATTTCTCTCTCCACCCTAGAAGAGGATCTCTAGAGAGACATAGGTTTGAGAAACATCTGGTCTACTGGCAGGATACAACTTTCAGGAATGCAGATGGCACCTGGATGATAGTTCTATAATAAAACCGTTTGATAGCGAGAAGCCCTGGAAGACATGATCATGACAGTGTCATGTCAGGAGGGAAAAATGTCAAACTTCTGTCAGGGAACTGGGGTCAGGGGTGTTATGTTCCAGAGACTACTGCCATGTTTATGACTAACGTCCAGGTTGCAGATCAGCTTTTAGAATTTTCTGTGACAATGAAAATGTCCTACTGAATCACTGGCCTAGAGAGTTGCCTTGAAACAGCCATTATATTGAATCCTAGGGTGTGCCTTGTGACACTGAACAATTAAGTTTACATTTGGCTTCATTGAATTTGGTATCCCTTCAACTCAAGTGACATGGAATTGGGATCTGAGGATGTATGGGCTATCATAGCAGGCAGAGCCAGAAGAAAGTGTAGAATGTATCAGAACTGTACCTTGGAGAACAAAATCAATTGTCATATTTTATCTAGTACTAAGTATCTTTATTGGTCCACTAGGAAAGTGAAACGAAGATAGTGATAATTTCAGAAAAGAGCACACATAGAGTACTAAGAGCTGTGCATGATCTAGAGTAGCTGCTATCTAATTCCATTCAGTTGCATTTAAGCCTTAAATTCAGAAAACCAAACTGTGTACTAAGCACTTAGTTTCCATTTTACAAAGGAAAAGGCAAAAGTTTCACAAAGGACCTGGTTTTTCTGGTGAACAGTAAAAGGTAAAAGTTCCTCATGATTCCACAACTCATGCATTTTCATGATACCCTAACAAGCTGTCCCAAGATATATTTTCTTAATAACATTTTTCTTTCCCCAAATGATATCAAGTCACTAAGGACTTGGGTGACATCTTAAAACTTCAGACATTTCCGTTGCTTGGCACAGGCATTCAAAAATTATTCATGAATGTATTGAATAATGTTGGAGATGATATCTGCTAAGATATCCTTTATGGTATAAATATGGCAATCAATGTTGACTATGAGGTACGGGACAAATAGGACAAAATATACACATTACTGAATACTTTGTACAAATAGAAAGAGGGAATACTTTCTGGGAAGAGAGTTCCAAGATTATGTCTCCATGGTTTTTCTTCTTATTCTAAATCTTGGAAAGACTTTGGTCATGATTGTATCCCTGGGAATAGATTCTTATAGAAAGTGATGGAAACCTCAAGTTCTGTCTGCAGTGAAAGGGGGAATCATTCTTAGATGCTTATGGAGAGGTTCAGAAAGGAATTTTTGTAAGAACAAGGAAAAGGAAGGAAGGAATGAAAGAAGGAAGGAAGGAAGGAAGGAAAATGAGAAAATGAAAGGAAAAGGAAGAAAGAATAAAGAAGGAAAAAAGGAAGAAAATGAATGGAAGGAAGGAAGAATAACGAAGGAAAGATAAAAAGCAAAAAAGACAAAAAGAAGGAAAGAAAAAAGGAAAGAAAGATGAAGGTAAGTTGTAGAAAATGCAAGAAGAAATACAGATTTAAGAGAGCAATGTAATGGAAACAATAATAAAATAAACACAATATTATAGTAGTACTAGATAAAGTTCAAGGATAAGAACAATGTGAGTGGCCTCATTATCAGAGTAACTGTGAGGCATCCAAAGCATTCCCTGGAAGTTTACACTGTTTTGACACATTTGTGCCTCATAACCACCCCCATGAGGTTGTCACTTCTCTCAATGGCTTACAGAAAAGGACATTGAGACCCATGAAGGTTAAGTAACTGATCAGAGTTTCTCCAGCTGGCCCAGGGTGGAGCAGAGAAAACTAGGATTTAAACCCAATACTATCTTCATTTGAAGCCAGGAAGAAAAGAGATAGGATGAAGGAAGGCCATGCTAATTGCATGTGTCAACAGGATAGGACTGGGTCTAAAAATCTCTCATATTCCTAGGTTCCTTTTACCTCTTTCCATAACCACCATCAGATTATGCATTCGATGAATCTAGGATTTATGGCATGTTCTAGGTCACACTAATTCAGTAAATGGCAGGAGCTGATATTCCTTTGGCTCAACGAAAAGTTCAGGGAAGAGGCAGGTGTAGGGACATTGAGTTCACGTTGGGAATCTCAGATCATCCTGCTATTGTTCCCAGGGATCACATCTCCAAACATCTGCTTCAACACCCTACTTTTGTGCAGATGTGTGCTGCCTTGGCCAAGGGTTCTGGGAGTGGGGGTGGCGTGGGAGAAGCATGATTCTGGCTGGACTTTGTGCAGCCTGCTAATAAGATGATGGACAGTGGTGTCCCATGGACACCAGTAGGCAAAACTCTCAGTCTAGAGATTACCATTATTCCTATGTTGCCTGAAATCTTGAGGAGCAGAACAAGGAGAAATTCCCCCCTTATCTCTAAAATCTCTTGTGGGAGCCAGAACAGATTTGCAGAACAGTGTTAGAAGCACCAAGGATCTTGACTTTGTCCTTACGTATGTCAGTATCACATCGTTTGGAGCCTGTTTATAAAAAATTATAGATAGATAGATAGATAGATAGATAGATAGATAGATAGATAGATAGATACGTATATCATATCTATCATCTATGTATCTATGTATCTATGTATCTATGTATCTATCTATCTATCTATCTATCTATCTATCTATCTGGATTCTTAGCAATAATACTGTCTGTCCTTTAGAAGCAAAGAGAACCATTGATCAGTGTTTTTCACCTAGCCACCAAGATTAGAAAGGGACTCAGAGAACCTTAAGGCCTTCAGAGAGTATCAGAACCCAAGCACTGTGTGTGATCGTCTGGCAAGGAATAGAAGTCTCTACAAGTAGTATGACTTGTACTTCATCTTCCACATGACTTGAAACACACAGACATTAATCAGGGAAGCTAGAGAAGAGAGGAAGAAGGAGAAGCAGTGGGAGGGAGGAAAAAACCCTGGAAGCTCCTAATTTTATGAACTTGAGAAAGTTTTGTTCTTTTAACACACAGATGTTTTTAAGTGAAAAATCACTCTCCTGACCTTTTTCGAAAAGGCCAGTGTGGTCAAGACTGCCATTAACCACTGCTCAGCTATTTCCAACCCAGGGTTGCAGGGACCAGGCACCAAGCTGGGATGTGGTCATTCTCTTTTCTGATTAACCCATGCATGTCTCGCTTCTGCCAGAGAATGATGAATACAAGTTCTGGAGGGTTTCCTAAGAACTCCCTCTCAGACTGAGTGACTTTGGTGAGGATTTTCATCTCAGACTTGGCTTCTAGGGTTGGCTAAATCCTTTTCCATAGCAGAAGCAGTATTTTTGATCATTCTGAACTAGATTTGCATTTTCAGTGTTTGGCAAAACTCTACCTGGGCAATATTGGGGTGTTGGATTTAAGATTGACACATTTCCTAGTCCTGATCTAGAACCATTGAATTGGGATCTAGAGCAGGAAGTGAATCTCAAGTTGATGAGTTTCTCTTAAGTTCACTATGACTCTTAATTCTGCAGGTAAAAGAGTGATTCCTCTGCATTATGGGTTTTTGTCTAATATTGGCATTTTTCTTTCTAGTATGATCAATTGTGAGGTGGGACATTCTGGTTCAAGCTAATAGCCACTTCTTTGTGTAATTCAAAATTGACACTGCTTTGAAAGTCTACTCCAGGAAGCATTGCATCTCATTCATTATTTGGGGGTCAAACATGGAGAGAGATGCAGAGACACAGAGAGACATGTGCTTTTAAAAAGCAGTGTTCTTCGAACTGCATGGCAGCAAGATCTCTGCATCTCAAACTTTCTCCTTCATGCCTCTGCTACGAACACCATCTGGAAAACGAAGTTTGTCAGGGCTCAGCTGTGGCCCAGTTTTTCCATTTGTCCCTTTTTTTTTCTCCCTTCCGCAGCCTAAGCTCTCTAGAGACCACTTAGCCAATTTTTTTTTTCATTTGAGAGAGACCTTACTGGCCCTCAGGACTAGATCTCCTTAGCTTCTTTCTCCTCCATTCAACCTTACACTTCTAAAAGCCAGGCCCTATTCTGTAGCTTTTTCAATATCTGTTGTTCTAATCATGTACCCACCTGTCCACCCTCTGAAGTGATGAGAACTCTTTTATTTTTGTTTTTGTTTTTTTTTTGGGGGGGTCACACCCAGCAGTGCTCAGGGGTTACTCCTGGCTCCATGCTCAGAAATTGCTCCTGGCAGGCACGGGGGACCATATGGGGCACCGGGATTCGAACCTATGACCTTTTGCATGAAAGGCAAATGCCTTACCTCCATGCTATCTCCCGGGCCCCAATGAGAACTCTTTATGAGACGAGATCTCATCTTCATTGCTTTTTGAATTACTCTTTTTTAAAAATCTTTATTTAAGCACCTTGATTACAAACTCGATTGTAGTTGGGTTTCAGTCATAAAAAGAACACCCCCTTTACCAGTGCAACATTCCCACCACCAGTGCCCCTCCAGCTTCCTCCTCCCCCACCCCTGCCTGTATTTGAGACAGGCATTCTACTTCCATCACTCATTGACACTGTCACCATAGTTGTCAGTATAGTTATTTCTCTAACTGTGGTGAGCTTCATATCATGAGTCAGTCCTTCCAGCCCTCATCTCTATTGACTCTGGGCATTATTACAATAATGTCCTTAATTTTTCTTAAAACTCATAGATGAGTAAAACTATTCTATGTCTCTCTCTCCCTCTGACTTATTTCACTCAGCGTAATAGATTTCATGCACTTCATCTCTCCTGATGGCTGCATAATATTCCATTGCGTATATGTACCACAGTTTCTTTAGTCACTCATCTGTTGTCAGCCATCTGGGTTGTTTCCAGAATCTATTATAAATAGTGTTGCAATGAATATAGGTATGTGGAAGCATTTTTGTATTGTGTCTTTGTGTTCCTGGGGAATATCCCTAGGAGTGGTATAGCTGAATCATATGGGAGCTCAATTTCCGGGTTTTTGAGGAATCTCCATATTGTTATTTTTTAATTCTTCTGAGATCTGTTGTCCCTATAGAGACCATGGCAAGCAAAGAACATAACGCATAATAAATGTGATACAAATATACATTGAATAAATGAATAGGTGAATAGATATAACAATTCTCCATCAATGAGAGGGGAAGATAAGGGGAAACATTGAGATTTGGCTGACACTTCCAAAAGAATATAGATGCTAGGAGCTCCCAGACCTCTCCCTCTCTCTCTGTCAGAGTTCCAAGGAGGTTCCTTCATCCACTCCCCAACCCCACAGCATCTTGCTGTCAGAGGCACACTTGTATCGTGAAGTCACCCACAGACCATCTGGCTGGGGATTCTGTGTTCCCCCTCTGCTGCAGGCGATTACGTAAGCTGGACAGCAGCCTCCAGATGTTCGCCGTTTCTGCTCATTTTTTCCCTCCCTTTACAACAACAACAATAATC
>PVKC010016055.1:0-21055 GCA_004027635.1 Crocidura indochinensis
CACTCATTTGTGAGATTATAAATATATGCTTATATGATAATAATATGCAAAGACAGCAGAAACGAAGGCCAGGAGGACCAGCCTATGGTAGGAAGCTTGCCAAAAATAGCAGACGAGTGCAGTGAGGGCAGACAAGGAACCACTAGGACAGTGATAGTTGGAAATGATCACTCTAAACAAGACCTGAGAGCTAAAAGGAGATAACGTGATATGCACGAGACCCTTCACTAGCGATATTGCAAACCAAAGTGCCTAAAAGCAAAAAAGAAAGAGAGGGAGAAAGAAGAAAATGTCTGCCTCGAAGGCTAGTAGGAGGGCAGAAAAGAGGGCAGGAGGTAAACTGGGAATATTAGTGACGGAAAATGTGCACTGATGAAGGGTATTGTACATTGATTGAAACTCAATCATGAACAATTTCGTAACTGTGTATCTCACAGTGATTCAATTAAAGCATTTATTTGTTTAAAAACATGATTCAGTTGGAACCAAAAAAAAATAATTCAAGGAAAATAAACAACTGAAGTAAAGGCAGGAAAAATAAAAGAAATAGAGAGAGAGAGAGAGAGAGAGAGAGAGATTGGAAATAGGAAATAGGGAAAAGAGGTCCCTAGAGAGAGACGTCTACAAAGAATTGGGCTTTCCACCCCAGCGACCCACTCACACAACAGAGCCAAGAACCATAGGCCGGCCCCAGAACCGTGAAAAAAAAATTAAATGAAACAAAACGGTCCATAATTAGAATGGCAATAAAAGCAGGGGGGAGAGGAGGAAGGCAGTGAACTCTATTAATAGTGCTAATAAATGCTCTGGGATAATACCACTGTGTTCGGAACCTGCCCGTGGGAGGTGTTGCTTACACTCATTTGCATATTAATTCGGAAGGAAAATGCCGACTTCTTTCTGCTGGGATAAATCAATTTCAGTGGAAGTTCTCAGATGGGAAGCTGCTAATTCGTCTTCCCTTTTCCTCCCAGCAGGAAGACACCCATTTGCTGCCAGGAAAAACATTTTTAAGAGCCACCACGGTGTGAAAAAAATAATTATATATATATATATATATATATATATATATATATATATATATATATATATATATATAGGCCAAAAACTAGAGGCAAAACATAGACCTTGCAAATGACCAAGGAAGGCCCAGTTTAGGGGGGCAGATTAATGGGTGACAGCAGCAGGAACCAGGGGGAGGCCCTGGCTTCTCTGGAATAAAAACCATTGAGAGTAGTGAGAGGAAATGGTTCTCCTAGAATCCCACTATTTATCAACTGGTACTGTCTGTTAATAGTATAGACTGAAAAAGGCCAGAGGCAACAGGTATAGTTTGGAGATCAGTTGGTGATGTCCACCCTTGCAAATGACCAAAGAAGGCCCAGTTTAGGGGGGCAGATTAATGGGTGACAGCAGCAGGAACCAGGAAGAGCCCCTGACTTCTCTGGAATAAAACCATTGGGAGCAGTGAGAGGAAATGATTCTCCTAGAACCCCAGTGTTTATCAACTGGTACTGTCTGTGAATAGTATAGACTGAAAAAGGCCAGAGGCAACAGGTGTAATTCGGAGATCAATTGGTGATGTCTACACTGATAGAGGGAGAGGGAAGTGAAGGTACATCTGCTGTTGTACCTGGAGCAAGTCTCATCTGCAACAGGGCACAATAAGTGGGCCCAGACAGGCAACTACACTTATGAATGTCAAGAAGATAAGGTACAGCTCATACATGGGGTGATAGTAGGTACAATTGAGAATAAACGTGAATGGAGCTGTTACCACAGTCTAGACACTGTGTTGGTTGGGGGAAACACCCAGCTGATTAGCAAGATGTTAGATCTAATGCAGGAGAACTGGAGGGACAGTACAATGGGTAGGGCGCTTACCTTGCATGTGACCAAGCCAGGTTCAAATGCCAACATGACATATGATCCCCTCCACACTGTCAAGAATAATTCCTAAGTGCAGAGCCAGAAGTAATCCCTGAGTATCCATAGATGTAGTCCAAAAAACAATTTAATTATTTTTTCATTTTCTATAACTTTATTTAAATAATGTGGCTTACATAGGTGCTCATAATACATATGTTTCTGCCATTTTATGTTCTAATCCAATTTTTTTTTTGGTTTTTGGGTCACACCTGGCAGTGCTCAGGGATTACTCCTGGCTCCATGCTCAGAAATTGCTCCTGGCAGGCACGGGGGACCATATGGGGCACCGGGATTCGAACCGATGACCTTTTGCATGAAAGGCAAACGCCTTACCTCCATGCTATCTCCCGGGCCCCTCTAATCCAATCTTATCTATAAAATTTTCTTCACCATTATCCCTTGATTCTCACCCATCTCCAAACCTACCCTCTTGGCAAGCATAAAATAATTTATTTGATGTTGCTTGTTTATAACTTAGTGGCAATGGAATTACGAGGTAGGGGAACCACAGTAAAGGAAACATGTGAAAATTATTATATCTCACAATGGGGTCATTAAGTAATGAGTAACATGTAGTAAGTTGTTTATTGCTAGCTGGTCATTCTGTTATTGGTTTTGTTTGTTAATCTTAGGTGATTTCTATGCTACTTTGACATCTAAGCTGGTGTGTTCCTATTAAGGAGTCAATATTAAAAGTTCATAAGGTGTTATGTGGCCGCATGTGTGGCCTTGCACTTCAAGAATTCCAAGTTCTGTGGCTGAACTGACATGGTGGTGAGTGTAGAGTATGGCCATGGCTGCCAGAGCTTCCAGAAGTACTAAAAGGTGAGGAGGGGGGACACTACCCAAACTCACTCTGACACAGTCCTGGAGATCTCATCTCAAATACCAGCATACCTGAAATTTAGGCATCTCTGCAGAGATCAGTGGTAAAGCAATGAAGTTTGGCAATTAGCATGGCAGCATTTGTGATTTGTGGATACAACTACTGAGGCTTTGGCAGAATGGTGACTTGCCCCCTCCTCCTGAGAGTGCTCCAGTTTAAAATAAAAATGAGGAAGAGATGACAGGTATCTACAGGAGAGGATCAGCAGAGCAATGGTATGGCAGATATGTGCCTTGGATGAGTTGATCCAGGTTTAATTCTCCACCATCCCATAGGTTCCTCCTGCCCCAACAGGAGTGATTCCTGAAATTAGAGCCAGAAGTAACCAACCCCTGGGCACCACTAGGTATGACCCAAAAATAAAACAAAACAAAAAAGGATGATAAGAAGAGCTTTACTCCTTACTGTTGATTACAGAAGCTCTGCTAAGCACACCCACCCCAAGACTTAGGTCTCCAGTCTCATGTAAATTCATAATCTCCAGGACCCCCACCCCTGTACAGCTTCACAGCAGACCCCCCTACAGCTCCCCCTTCTGGAATTACCTTCCCTGCACTAATAGTTCACCTAAGTCCACCACCAAACCCTGCTCTTCCCCACAACACAAGGCAGGTCCAAGATGGCAACCACCATCTTACATGTGAAGAAACTGGGGTGAGGAAGATTCAATAACTTTGAATCACACCCAGCAGGCAGAGGATAGAGAGCAGCATACACCCCCATGAATGGGTGGCAACAATCTATGTCTTCTTTCTCCCAGAAAGAATCTTGCTCACAGGATTTTTTGCCTGAAGACACAAGACTTATCCCCACCTCCCTAGACCCCAGCCTGCACTGCATGAAATATTGACTGTTCTATTCAGGAATCAGGATAGGATAGCATGACCTCTCCCCATCGTGAATGTCAAAGAGGTGAGTGAAATTTCTTAGCAGCGGACATTTTTTGTTTTTATTTAAACACCATGGTTACAAAATTGTTCATACTACAGGATTTATTTTCACAGATAAAGTTGTTCGTGATTGAATTACAGTCATTCATGTACAACAACCTTCACCAGTGCACATTTCATACCACCAATGCCAACAGTTTCCTTCTCACTCTTCCCTCCCACCAACCCTTCCTTACTGCTTCTGGGGGCAGGCATTTTACTTCTCACTCTCTTTCTCCATCTCTTCTCTCTTTTCTTGACACTGTGCTTTTCACTACTGTTAATGAAGGAATGTCATGCATGTCTCTTTCATTGTGGACCCTTCTCTATTCTAACTGCGCTCTCCGCTCTTCATGGCAAGCTTCCTACAATGGATTAGTCCTCCATCTCTATTGTCTCTAGATATCATCCCCACACCGTCTTTTTATTTTCCTTATATTCCACAGATGAGTGAGATTATTTTGTTTATCTCTCTCCCTCTGACTCATTTTACTCAGCATAATACTCTCCATGTCCATCCATGTATAAGTAAATTTCTGCACATCTTTTTTTTATTTTTAATTTAATGTTTTATTTAAACCTTCGTAATTTACAAAGTTATTCATAGTTGGGTTTTAGACATACAGTGTTTCAGGACCAAACCTACCACCAATGTCAACCTACCTCCATTAGTGTTCCCAGAGTCCATTCCATTCTACCACCATTTCCCCAGCCTGTCAACTTTTATCAGAGACCTTTTAAAGTTTAGTTGATAAAGTTTGGATTTCGTGATTTTATTGTGGTTGACTCTTCTGTCCTTTCTTAACACCAGCAATGCACCTGAGACTCCTTAATCCCTGCCTCCCATCATTTCATATATGTCTTTCTCCTTCCCCATTCAATTTCTTTCCTGTCCTTAACTATATTCTGGGGCTTAGGATGTCCTCAATAACCCCCATTTAAGCCACTAGCAGCTGCACATCTTGGCAATGTGACATCACTTCCTGTCACCTACCATTGTATCAGCAATGTCACAGGTCTCTCTCATGAACCAGTTGCTCAAGGGAAGCTGCTCCTGGAGGAAAAATAACCTTATTCTCCACCTTCTGGGAAAAGAGGAGCAAAGGAGAGGAGCATTCGGCCGTTTTCCCCGCATGGACAACCTGCTCAAGATCTAAGATGGAACCCAAGCCAGGGCCTGCTGGTTTCCCTGGATGAGACAGCAAACCTCTGTGGCCAGAAGTCAAATGCATGAGGTGCTTGTTCGTTCAGTCTAACAACACTGTAACACCACCTGTTTCCTTGGAGTAGGGTGACCCTGAACTGTTTGTTTCCTGTACCCTGATACCTTTATTCCAAGCCTAGGGTGATACCAGGTTCCCTAAGCTCTCAGAGGAAGCTGTCAACTTGCCTGAACCATGGAGGCTGCCCCAGATTTTCTCCTCTCTGTCTTCCCCCTCCTGCCTCCAGAAAAGTGCCCCTCAGGAAACTCGGTAGGGAGAACAGTTCTTGGCACTGACCAGAGGCCAAGTTGCAAAGTATTTGTTCACCTCACACACTGCAGACAGAAAAAATTGGCAGAGCGAGGCAGGGAGGAGAATCCAGAAGTCAGCAGCTGTGCAGAATTCCCACCAAGAAGAAAGCGAACCAACAGGTCGAAGAGTGCACGCAATGCTAAACAGATAGTACAGCAGGTATGGTGTTTGCCTTGCATGGGGAAGACCCAGATTCAATTCCTATCATCCCATATGTACCCCCACCAAGCACTGCCAGGTGTAGCCCCAAAACAAAATAAAACAAAACAAAAAGAAAAGAAAAACCTAATATGTGGTGCAATATGTAGCTCAGTCTTAAAGAACCCATAATTTGGGATCAGGCAAAATTGGAGTTAAACCCTTGTAAGAATGAATGAGGGGTGTGGGCCTGGGAGATAGCATGGAGGTAAGGCGTTTGCCTTTCATGCAAAAGGTCATCGGTTCGAATCCCGGTGCCCCATATGGTCCCCCGTGCCTGCCAGGAGCAATTTCTGAGCATGGAGCCAGGAGTAACCCCTGAGCACTGCCAGGTGTGACCCAAAAACCAAAAAAAAAAAAGGGGGGGGTGGTGACCCTTAGCGAGCTGCAACCTCTGGAAGCCACCTTCCTTCCTCCCATGTGAAGTCTTCCTCCCATGTGGAAGTGGGGGAGTTGCAGTACTCCATACCCCCCAGCAGGCACCATGAAGCACCCTAACATTCTGCAGACAGTGCTCACTCCCATCCCTTGGAGAGCTCATGTGTTTTCCTTCCACACTTAGCAGGAAGAGGGAGGGCGGGTGATGCTCCTGTTTTTGTTTTTACAATGTAAAATTTGTCAACTCGGCGCAGTTGACAGACTGCCTCTGTGTCGGCGCTCTGGTTCCTTTAATTGCCTTCGCTGCATGGGAGCATCTGTGCGTGTTGGATATGTGTGTGTGCATGTGTGAGTGCATGCATGTTCTTGGGGAAAGACAGGCAGCAACAGATTTGGGCAAATGAGCCTGGACTGCCTGACCATGACCCCAAACCAAGAGACAGTGGGGGAAGGAGACTGGGACTTGGTTCTACCCTCAGCACCTTAAACCATAGTCATGGCTTCCAAATCCACATATATGATGAGATGGAAGCTAAAATGAGGCTCCAAGTCAAATCTAGGCCTCTATACCATCCTTGATTAAAGATGACAGCCAAATGCTGCCCCAGGTAGAAGGATGCAACTTGTCGTTGTCGTTGTTGTTGTTGTTTTATTAATTTTGGTTTTGGGTTTTTGGGGGTGTTGTTGTTGTTGTTGTTGTTTTAAATCAGCTGCTTCCAATCTATGTATTGAGCCTAGAGCAGCCTTGTTGGGTTTGATTAGGGAGAACAATCTGGGTGCTCTGAGTCCCACCCATAAAACCAGGATGGTGTGTGGGGGGAGGAGATAGAGAACATGCTTCTGACTTGGCACCCAGCAAGATGGCCAGGAGAGGCCTTGCCCTGGATAGGCTTGGTTCAGACAACACCATGAACACACTGCAAGAGGGAGAGGGTTTACTGCCTGAAGAATCTGGTGGTGAAAGTCTGCAGCAGGAGAAAGCTGAGGTCTAAGTATACAAGACTGAATCAGGTGTCAGCTTCTGGGTCAGGAGTGAACCTGGTGCCCAACTAAGAGAATAGAGACCAGGAAGCCAGTGGGCTGGGTTAATCATTGTGTGCCTGGTTGCACAGAAAGCTAGGGGGATTGTTACCCTTCTGTGAACCCCCCAAGGTCTACTAAGTTAAATAAAGTGGAAAGAGAGTCAAGACAGTTGGAGTTTGGATCCCCCAATGAGCTCTCTGTGCAGCTGAATGAACCAACAGAGGCCTCTCAACCTACAAATATAGATTCACATGAAATACCCCTCCTGCCCTTAGAGTTTGAGCTTTGTTTCTCTCTAAATTCCAAGGTGATGGGACTATTTTTCCCTCCAAGATATATCTAGATAAGAATATTTGGTGGCACTATTTTCCATAGAAACCATTGGGAGATTCTTTAAAAAAAATGATAAAACCTAAAGAGTCCACTTCCTAGCATCTACTCCCCCAACATACAAAAAGCATTAAGTCAGAAAGAGGAATTCACAGCTAAGTCCATTGCAGCACATAGCACAAGGTTATGGTAATCACCCAAAAGTTCAAGGAGAGATGAAGGGATACAGAAACTGGTATGCCTAGACATGATAGAATATTATGCATCCATAAAGAAAAATTTAAAAAAATCATGCAGTTTGTTGTTGCACTGGATGGATGGAGCTGAATGGTAAGCAAGTAAAATAAAACAGAGGGAGATTAACTGTATAATCTCATCTATGGCTAAAAGAGCCACAGCTATAAAGGAAACAAGAAAATAATAGATGGTTTCAAACAGTGAGGAATCCTTGGCCTTGTATTACAAAACTGAAGTTACCAAGCACAAAAAGGTAACTTACCAGTAACACCAATGCATTAATGAATGTATGAATTAATGAATGAATGCATGAGTCACACTACAAATAATCTGCAAGATGGGAGGGGTGCCTGAAGAATCTAGGACTGAGGTGGGGGGTGCTGCAGCTTTCCATTACAAATGTAGAGGCAGAAAGAAGGGGAGATAGCTGATCCAGGATCCAGGTACACCAAATTAAGCCAGATGCCAGTTCCCAGGGTTAGAGCCAGCCTGGAGCCCACCTATGAGGACCTGAAATCCATTTGAGGGGATGCATAAATGTTAACACTATTGCAACCATGTTACCTGAACTCTAAAAGCAACCAGAAGAGTAAGTTCATGGCATGGCAGTGAATCCTGAACTTTGTTTAAGTTACCATCCTGAGATGTTCATGTGAGCAGGGAGTCATGGGAGTCCAGATCAGGAACAGGTCAGTTTGAGTCACACCAAAGACCCATCCCTGGGCTACCAAAAAAGCAAGATGTTCAGAGATTGTGAGAGTTCAGAGAAGATGCCCAAGTTCACTTTTGTCCTGAACCACCATCAAAAACAGGGAGCAGGGTAGGAAGATACTAACCTACATGCGCTGTGGAACCCAGACCAAATCTGGAACCAAGGGAGGCCCTGGTGAGAAATAACTTACTCCGAATGGAGCCTCAAGTCTGGCATGGTAGTCTGCATATGGTAGGCATGTGCTAGCCACAGGGCCATCTGTCCATTCATCTATCCATCTATCTGTTCATCTATCTGTTCATCATCTGTCCATCTATCCATCCATCCTTCCATCTCTCTGTCCTTCCATCCATTCATCTGTTCACTCATCCATCAGCCCATTTATCCATCTGCCCATTCACCCATCCACCAGCCTATCCAGCCATCTGTCCATCTAGACAAGAGAATAGGGTCAAAGAATCATACGAAAGAAAGTCATATGACTTGTGTTCTAACAAATCGCTCTGGTCCCTTAACCATTTTCATTCTCTCTAACTGACTAGCCCTGAGATAGGTAAGAATTAAAAAGATCAGTTGCATTACCTAGATTTCCTGGTTCCCCTTCCTTTCACTTCTGTTTCCTCCAAACAGTCTGACCTCCCTTCCTGGAGGGACAACTCACTGTGGCCAAGATGTTTCAGAATGGCCAGGGGCATTCCCAATTAATAGTGTTCTGAGAGCTTGGATGGTTTTTTTCTGCAGCTCACATTTCCTCCTAGGAGTCCCATTACTCCAGTGCCCGGACATCCACCAGCCTTGGTGACAAGAATTCTTATAGAAAAGGGCTGGAGTCATAGCACAGCAAATAGAGTGCCTTGCACACAGCTGACCCCCATCTCACACTAGATCAACGCCCTTGCCCTGATCCTCTGCTTCCTTCCCCCAACGGGAAAAGTCAGAGGCAGATTTCCAGATCACAGTCTGTTTCCCCTCTTGCAAACAAACTCCTTCTGGCTTCTAAGACCAGGGTGCAGAGCAGGTCATAACCTATGGAACTCCTAGAGGGATTCTCTTCCCTTTATCCATTGCATTTGTCCACTGATCCATTATTATTATTATTATTATTATTATTATTATTATTATTATTATTATTATTATCCAAATTAGTCCCGGATGGGTCCAGTGGGTGCCCACGCGGGGGAATTTAAGGTGAGGGGAAGAGCCCCAAGCCAAGAACGCCTGTCGCTGTCATACCTGAGGCCACAGCGCTCCCTGGCGTTCAGTACTTGCCTCCCCGGTGCTCAACTCAGCCATGCGCGGCGGAGGTGGCTATAAATGAATTTAGCATCAGCACAGTTATTTAAATTGTTTTAATTAATCACAGATTGAGCAGTAAATGAACCACTAAGTGGAGGGAGAGAGAGAGCGCAGAGTGAGCGAGAAAGAGGTGAAGAGAGGAAGGCAGAGCCTTCGGTGTCCATTTACAAAAGCACAAAGAGTTTGGGAAGCAGGAGGGTGGAGATGGGGGTTCAGGGGGGAGAAGAGAGATCTTGACTTTGGTGCCCACTGCTGCTGCCTAGTCTTCCTGCTCCAGCCCTGGTGGAGTGCAGGATCTAAGGGGATGCACCTCTTGCTGAATAAAAGGGTGCTACTCTCCCCCCACCCCCAGGCTCAAGGGGAGAGCTGGCAGAAAGGGAGGGCAACAGGAAGAATTTAATACGAGCCTTGCCCTGCGCTCAGCAGTTTCTGCATCCATTATTGCCTCTGAAAAACAGTTTAAAACACCAGACATCCTGAGCCAGCAATGCCAAGGGCTGGCCCTGGGACCTTTCTAACGGATGAATGTGGCCTCTCGGGGCTGGAAGGGGGAGTCGCTGATCAAATTAAAGAAAGCCAAAGAACAACCGGATTTTTTTTTCTCATGCAAGACATTTCAAACACACCCCGGCCAGTCTTTCCCATCTATAAAATGAATTGAGCTTTCTTTGTGGAAAGGAATCCAGAATTCTGCACACGGGTTTTTTTTTTTTTTTCTTTTAAACCCAGGAGCTAAGAGTGCTTTTTTTTTTTTCTTGTTTTTACAAAAGTATATGGTTGGGAAGAGATATATCATATGTGCCTTTTATTGATAGCATGTGAAAAATTAGGTGAATTCTAAATGTCATCATCGTCTTACTGGAACCCAGTGTTGCTGTTGGTATTAAAGGCCGGTTTGAGCAGTTGCCACAGAGACAGAAGGGTCTGGGAAATGCAAAACTTGGGCTCTGGGACACTTGCCAGCCCACCCTTGGGACAGGGGGATCATGACCTGGAAGCTGCAAAGTTTTGCTGAATCATAGACAAGGGGAAATGCCATCCCAGAGAGCTCACCCTCATGCCCTCTGATTATGCTGTTTTATTGATTCTACATTCATGAAAGTTATTTTAGACATTTTAAACATCCATTTGCATCTCCAAATGCATAAAAATGAAAAATGATGTCAAGCTGGGGGATAGGACAGCAGTTCAGGTTTATGCAGATTATGAACTCAACCCAAATTCAATTCCTGGTGCCACATTGTCCCCAAAGCATCACTGGGTACATCCCTGAATGCCCCAACCCCAACTTCAGCACTGCTCGTGTGACCCAGCTATAATCTCTGCCACTGCTAAGCCCCATGGGTATCACAACTTGAGTCTTGCTTTCAACCTCAATTCTTGGTTGAATCCTCTACCAACATCGAGGGTCCATTCCCAACACTCCCCTCTGTGCATTTGTAAAGACTCTCTCTTACTTCTTTACTAAAGATCAGGGTCTGGTGAGAGAGGAAGATGAGAGATCAGCTCTGGGGAAGGGTGAACTGGAGTAGGAGACTGTGATGGAAATGCTAAAGATGACTGAGAATTTGAACTCCATGGAAAGCAGAGACAACGCATTGGCTGAAGAGAAAGATGGAGGAGTGAGAGAAAGAGGAATGCCAAGGATGGCTCAAAGGGTATAGACAAATGCACTGAAGCCTGGAGGTGCCTTTCTGAGCTAAAGAAGACTGTCGAGAGCTGGAAAAGTCAGGAATTCTACTTGGGAAGGCTCAGTTGGCCCTGACCAAGAGGACCCCAACTTCTACATTTCAATGTGAAGGAACAGACCAAGTGAAACTCTAAGAAGTGTCAGGACATCTACCCAACCAAAGTTCTGATCCTACATGAAACCCCAGTGGAAATCGAAATCAGCAGAAATACCCCTAAAAAAATAAAAGCATCCCCAAAGATAAGCTTCTGAAACCAAGAGTTCGGACAGATAAGATGGAGCCAATCAAAGGAGCCACCAGTACAGAGGCTGGTCACATTGTGACCTAAAAGTGCAGAAACCAGCCTCAAAGTGAAGATTGCTGAGTTATGAAGCAGAGGGCAGGGTTGTGGAGCTTGAGTCCCAGGGCGAATGCACAGGTCACCCGTCTCAAAGTTGGCCTTTGCCGGAAGTTAGACACCAAGGCAAATGCATCATCCCAGAATCAAGAGGTAAGTCAGTATAGCAAGGAGACGAGAATGACAAATGAACTGGGTCAAGGAAGAAAAGATGGATGAGGGGCTTGCCTGGTAATACAGCAGCATCAGTGGAGGGGGGGGCAGGAGGGGAAAGAAAATGAGAGAGAGAGAGAGAGATGCACCCCTGCCCAGCTCAGTTCAGCCTACTGTTTATATCCATGTCCCAGTTTCTAATGACTGATAAGTGGATATAAATGCCAGCACTGCCACCTGTAATAATTAGCCCACATACAGGTGTGAGCCACTGGTGGTGCACACTGGCATTAGTGTGTTAATACTGCAGGGAAGAATTGTTTTCATTCCCCCAAAGTCTCTCTGAACTTCAAGTCTGTTTCCCAAAAATCCTATCACCAGGTAGGGAGGGAGACAGCAGGAGAGGGTCAGGAGCAGAGAAAGAGAAAGATAGAGGAAGAGTCCCCAATCTCATTCCCAGTCTCTAGAACCCTCCCAACTCCCTTCTAGTGGGACCACAGACCTGGTTTGAGGGATGTAGGAGTACCCATTGAGGGCAACCCAAAATCCCAGCTACCTAGCTCTGTACTTCCCACACCCACACCCCAGATAGCCTTTTTCTCTAGGTCTTTCATTATGGACTGCCATCATGCATTTCCTTCAAAAAGTGGGTTTTAACCCCGCAGCCCTACCAAATCAATTGGGGAAGCTGTAAAAGGAAAAAAAGATTTCTCCAACCACTGATCTCTGTGTTCTTTTTGAGGGGAGTCCCACATCCAGCATTGCTCAGGGATTGCTCCTGGCTCTATACTCAGGAATCACTCCTGATGGAGCTCAAAGCACCCTAAGAATGGTGTCAAGAATCAAACAAGGGTCAACCCATTGCAAAGCAAATACCTTATCCCTGTACTATCTCTCCAGTCCCAATAGTTTGTCTTTTTGTTGTGTTTGTGTTTTCAATTTGCCTTCTAGCCATGCCCAGAAGTGCTCAAAACTTACTCCTAACTCTGTGCTCAGGGATCATATGTAGAGCTGGAGATAGAAGTAGAGTCAGCCACACACACGGCAAGTTGTACTCACTGTACTATCTCTAACTAACACACACACACACACACACACACACACACACACACACACACACACACTGGTGTAGCCTCAGAGACTCACAGGAGGTTTTTCCACCCTGTCATAGGATCCTGGATGTGCCCAAAAAAATATTTTTAGTCCACCATCCCGCAGTGACCAGTCCAGGAGGTGGCCTATGGGGTGGAGCAGACAGCAGCCCTCCTGGGCCAGGCAAGCCAACAGCTGCTCCTGCTTTGTTTCCTATTAGCCTTGTAATGTAATAACGTGTGTAATCGGCGCGTGAATCCGGAGACATGCTCCCATTCTGTTCCATGAGGCTCTGGAAACCTCCCAACATCCCTCTGCCGGGCTCTGGCACTTCTCCAACTGGTCAACCTGATGTTTCTGGAACTGGTAGAGATGATCAAAGGTGTCAGCCCCTAAATTGGGAAGTGACAGATTCCCCCCAGGCTTGTGGCAGCCAGCAGATGGTCCAAGAATGAGTCTCTTTCCAACCAAAAGCAATTGCAGAGGCCAACAAGCTTCCAGTGGGAGTAGGTGTGGGTGAACTGGCCCATCATACCCCATGTTTCTCACTTCCTGCCGCCTCCACCCCAGGCGGCATCCCAGCACAAAACTGTGGGTGGTACCCAAGATGCCTCCCCTTCTGTTCATCATTGTCTTGCCCTGCCTATTTGTTTGGGGGCCACAACCAAGTGTGCTCAGGGCCTGTTCCTACCTCTGCACTGAGGGACAACACTGCTAGTAGTGCACAGGAGACCATATATAGTATTAGGGATAGAATTAGGGTGAGTATCATGCAAGGCAAACACTGTAAATCCATAAGACACTACCACTCCATTCTGTGTCTTTAAGAAAATAAAGACTTTTTACCCCAGGAAAAAGTTAGGCTACAGCTGGCAGGGCTCAGGACCTATCAGACTCTATGCTCTCTATGCTCAGGGATCATTCCTGACCCTGCACAGGAGTACATATATGGGACATGGAGGGATTAAACTGGGGTCAACTGCATGCAAGTCAAGTGACATACCTTTTGGATTTCCTCTTTGGAAGTCCATCTTCTCTGTCAAGCTCATCTTTTGTTCTACTAGCCAAAAGGCAATGCAGGACAATACAGAAATTCTAGGTTCGGGCCGAGTGATAGCACAGCAAACGGGTGTTTGCCTTGCATGTGGCCAACCCAAGAGGGACCCAGGTTCGATTCACAGATCCCATATGGTCCCCCAAGCCTGCCAGGAGCGATTTCTGAGTGCAGAGCCAAGAGTAACTCCTGAGAGCTATTTGTATGGCCCAAAAATTGAGAGAGAGAGAGAGAGAATGAGAGAGAGAGAAGTATATGTTCTGAAAGCCTAGAAACCCAGATCTGAATCTAGATCTGAGTAGCCAAATGAGGTCACTTAGCCACACTGTACCTCCATTTCTTCACCTGTAAAATGGGCATGCCATCAGTTTCTCTCTAGCTTGTGTCCAAGGCTAATGAAATCTCCCAGAAGATCTGGCAGTGAGTTGGTGTATAAAGAAAATATTGTATGGGGGCCAGAGATATTGCACAGCATTAAGGCATTTACCTTGCATGCTGTTGATCCAGGACAGATGGTGGTTCAAATCCCAGCATTCCATAAGGTGCTTACTAAGAGCGATTTCTGAGCACAGAGTCAGGAGTAACCCCCCTGAGCCCCATCAGGGGTGACCCAAAAACAAACAAAAAAAATACTGTCATTTTGACATACTTCTACTCTCTTCCCATCTCTTCCCTTTCTAGCTCTGGTCCCGCACCACACCTGATTATCACAACTGACTCTTCATTATATCAAAGAATGAATCCAGAAGACAACCAAGAGGAGACTTGAATTCACCTCACTCAGCTGTACCTTTCTTTACACAGCAATTGTGCAATTCCTACCCTTGCCAAATAGAAAAGTCATTCAAGAGCTGGCCCTTTCCTAAAACTGCCCCATGCTTGGGGACTTTGGCGAAAATGGATGCTCTCATGGTCTCATGGATGCCGTCATGCTGGGCTGGTGAATTGCAGATTAATTTCATTGGAAAATGCAAATCTCACCCATGACAGTTCACTGGTGACTTTAGAACACGGCTCAACTCACACACATTTGTGACAAATGAAAGCAGTAGGAAGTCGCCTGCCATGCAAGTGCCTCCTTTTTTACGCACCCTTTGCAAAAGGGAGTAAGTGCCCAAGACCTCTGCTTTCTCTCTTGGTGCTCCCTGCCATAACCATCTATCCTCCCTCTGAGAGCTGTGTCTAAATCCATTCATGCATATGAGGAGCCCAGAGTCCAGGAAAATACTCCCCCCAAAATCTAGTTATTAGCACTATGTAAAAGGTGAGACCTGTTAATAATTAACAAAGAGGAAATCAATGAGGATAATGAATAAGTACCTCCAACGAGAATCGTTTAAAGATTCTCTTTTAAAGCGAGGCCCTTAGGAAAACTTAGGAAACCTGCAAGCATTTTTGCACACACGCACACACGCCCAAAAAAAATGACCTTTTTTTCCTTATAGTCTACTAAGAAAATCTAATAAGAAGTGAAGGTTACTCTAACCTGCCGGAATGCCATCTCATCAGAGGAATTTCAACAGAAAGGGAATCAGGTGACATAGTCCCTGTTCATTCTAAAAATTAGTGTGCTCTCAGAAATAAAGAAAGAGTGTTATCATGAGGACAATTTCTTTCTTTGTACTTAGCTGTGAAGGTGACAGTGACAGATTGGTCACAGCCAATGGAGGCCTTGACCCTGAGTACAGAAATGATGGAACGGATGTCTAACTGAGTGCTTTGAAGCCTATCCCCATGTGCTGTGGATATGGGAGTGCTGCAAGAGAAGATGGGGAGCTCGCTTAAAGACACAAGAAACAGGGACTTTCTTTGCATTGTCAGTGCTCCACCAGGAGTGATCCCTGAATACAGAGCCAGTGAGTGGTTAGCCCGTGCACAGCCAGGTATGATCAAAAAATAAAATAAAATGAATAAAAACATTATCAAATACAAAATCTAGTAGTTTATTTAGAAACTAACTAGAGACAGTCTAAGAGTCCAAGAACAGGAGTAGAACAAAGAAACTATGGCACATCTACACTACAGAATACCACTCAGCTATAAAAAAAAGACAATATCGTGCAATTTGCCGCTGTGTGATATCTCTAGAGAACATAATTCTAAGTGAAGTCAGTCAGAAGTAGAGAGATAGACCCAGAATTATCCATCTCATATGTGGACTATTAAGAAATAGACTAAGGAAATAACAAATGCCCAAACTGGCCCTGAGTAGGAAGATTACATAGAGGGATGATAGGGATAAATAGGATGGGGGACACTGAGATAATGATGGAGGGAAGTGGCCGATACTGTAAATCATGATGCCTAAAATAAAATTCAGTACACACAAAAACAGGAGCATCACCGCCAATAGTGGTGAGTAGAGACTGCAGAAGAACATATTTCAACCATAAATCTCCTCAGTCTTCCTGGTTCAAACTAAACTGTAGACGTTTCTCGCCCTTTTCTGTATATGTAGCATGTGTGCTTATGCTCACAGCTCTGCCTCAGAATATGTATGAGTTTTCTGGAAAACTACTAGAATATGCATTAACTGCTAAAACTAGAACCCAACTTCCTTCCTTTGAAGCTATTCTCCAACGCCTGCTGGTAGATGTCCTTCCTGAACTCGAGCGGTTTCATTGCTGATAAAGTTCACAGTTGTATTTAGTTGTCCCTGTGCTTTTTCTGGGATGACAGGATTTGCAGTCAAATGCTCAACCACTGAACTATACAAGATCAAGAAACATTTTTGTACCAGATGCTTTTCTTGAGATACTAAACAAAAATTTCTTCCCTGGAACTAAAGAGATAGGACAGCAGATAGGGCATTATTTGACTTGCACACAGCCAGCCTTGGTTTGATCCTTGACATCCCATATGGTCCTCCAAGCACCACCAGGAGTGATTTCTGACTGCAGAGCCAGGAGTCACCCCTGAGCATTGCTGGCTGTGTGACCAAAAGAGAGAGAGAGAGAGAGAGAAGAGAAGAGAAAAAAAGACACTTCTCCTGGGCTTCTAATAAGACTGGTAGTGGGAAAGAAGAATGAGAAAGAGGAAAAAGAGAAAGAAAAAGGAGAAGGAGGATGAGAATGGGGAGGAAGAAGAGGAGCAGGAGAAAAGGAGGAGGAATATAAGAAGGAAGAGGAGGTAGGAGGGAAGGAGAAGAAGGAGGAGGAAGAAGGAAGAGGAGAAGAATAAAGAAGGAGAAAAGGGAGAAAGAGGAGGAGAATGATGAGAGGAGGAGATGGAGAAGGAGGAGGAGAAGAAGAGGAGGGGAAAAGGAGGAGGGATAGAAGAGTAAGAGGAGAAGAGGAGGAGGAGGAGGAGGAAGAAGAAGCTATATTAATGACAAAGTAGCACAATAACTTGCCCTAAGTTTTTTTCTCTTAGCTACTTTTTGACTCTTAACTTTTAACAAGTCACTTAATCTCTCTGATCTTGGACAAATTATTTGATTTGCCTTCATATATCAGTTGAAGAGAGGGTTATTGGGCCTCTATTACCGGTAATTCACAAAAACTACTTAGATGATATGTTTGGGGTTTTTTTGTTTGTTTGGGGGTTTGTTTTTTTGTTTGGGGGGGATTTGGGGCCACACCCAGTGATGCTTAGGGGTTACTCCTGTCTATGCGCTCAGAATCACTCCTGGCTTGGGGGACCATATGGGCCACTGGGGTTCGAACCCAGGTCAGTCCTGGGTCAGCCGTGTGCACTATGGCTCTTATCTCACTTAGATGGCTTTTTTTTTTTAGCCTCACTGTGGTACTGTGACAGACTGCCTACAGAACTAGGGGGTAGATAGTCAGTAAACATGCAGCAAAGGAGGGAGTGGGTGGGCAATAATGTAGAAAAGAGCTAGACAATGAAGTATCTATACATGACTCTCGCCCAGAGAAAGCTCCAAAGCATGGAAAGGACAACAGGAAAATAGGAAGCAAATTGGATGAGAGCTGATGGAGCCTCAGGGTGGGGTGAATTGAGAAACCTACAAACCTCCGCCTGCAGCACCCTCTCTCTACCCAGCTGAGACCTATTATTTCCCTGATAGATGAGGGTGCAGAGAAATGTCAATTGATCATAATTGGTTCCATAAATGGGCCCTCACATGTAAGTTATCAGCTTAAGACCCCAGGGATGTGTTATTAATATTTCTAATTGATAGGCCCACAGGGAGAGTCAGCAGGGACCGCAAACCTCATGAATTGTGGATGAAAAGGTTTTCAGATTTGCAGTGCCCAAGGCTGACCCTGCTAGGGATGGGAGCTGCTCTGCTCCCAGAAACCATGAGAGCAGCTGTCATCAGGGAGGAAGGTGAGGAGGCTGAGGTGCTTTGCAATGGCAGCCAGAAGCAGATTCCCATGAAAGGGTGACATTCTCTGGTCCAGCCAGCAGAGGGTAGGGTGCAAATTGTGTGCCTGCTTTGTATAGGCAGCCACTTGTGGCCATGAGACAACTACGGTACTGAGAGCTCCACTTTCTTGAATTACTTTAATTAAATACATGTATTACATAGTTGATATAATTGACTGTAATTAATTTGTTTCCAGATAAGTGAGAGCAAACTTACTTTTAAAAGGAATAGAAAGAGGGGCCAGAGTGATAGCACAGTGGTAGGGCATTTGCCTTGTACGCGATTGACCTGGGACAGCCCTAGGTTTGATTCCCAGCATCCCATATGGTCCCCTGAACCTGCCTGGAGCGATTTTTGAGCACAGAGTCAGTAGTTAACTCCTGAGCGCCACCAGGTGTGGGGAAAAAAGAATAGAAAAAAATAATAATAAAAAGGAAGAAGTACAATAAGCAAATCTGTGAAAATCATTGTATCTCCAATGAGGTCTGTAAGTCATTAGCAGAAGGTTATGTAAACTCTTGTTGCTAGCTGGCTATTCTGTTATTTCATTTGTTTCTGAACATTAAGTGGCTTCAGCTACACACTGGCATCAAAATTGGTGTGTCCCTACAGGGATGATAGTATTAAACAAGTGTAGTTGTCATAGTTGCATAGTTGAGGGATTCAAAGCAGTATTACTGATACTGTGGCTTTTGTGGGAGGTGTTTTTGTCTGTCGGGTCTCCCGGAAGTATCAGAAGGCATGAGAAAGGTACCCTTAATCACTCCAAAAATGTCCTGGTGATATCAGCCCAAACACTGGTATAACTGGAGTTTGTTCAGATGGGTGTCTCTGCAGAGAATTGTAGAGGAGTGGTGAAGCAGGACCACAGGCAAAGTGGTGATTGTGGGAGATGGATGTAACAGGCATGGCTTCAGCAGGGCAAGTGCTTGGCCCATCTTCTCACCCCAAGATTACCAACTTCCAGTTGCATGATTGGTGTATTCATGATAATTCATGGCTTGCTTTATATCTCTTCCGAGAACAAAATGAATCTATGGAGCTGGCTGTGTGCAAATATGGAAAGAACTCTTTTTTTTCTGAGTAGCTCTCTTAACTAAAAGGGGTGGTCTAATGATATGAAAGAGAATATCATTGGATGAAGCTCTTGACACGTGAAGCTGACAGCGGTGAAAGATTGGTCCTTTTTCCCTTCTCTCTGGAACTCAAACTTGATGAAGTGAGCCCCGCAGCTCTCTTGGTCTGTGGTGCAACCTTGAGGGGGAATGGTACTGAGAAAGGAGGGAGCATATGGCAACTATGGGGCTCCAAGTACTTTGACAGTAGGTACATTGATATTTGCTTAATATTTACCTTTGCATCCTATAGCATAATAAGTTATAACAGCCAAGACATAATCAATGTACTAACACATGTGCTTCCACTCAACAAATCCTCAGGGAGGCCTTTCTACATATAAAGCCACTGTGTTAGTGTGTGACATAAAAGATGAGAAAACCACAGCTTTCACTTTTGATGCTTCGCTGTCTAGGGTTTCCACAGGTAAACTGTGACAATAGTACTCAAAAAACTGAGAGTTTTTCTTGCTGTAAATATTTTATGAAGTGACTGTTCACACTTCAAACCCAAAACTGGCTCAGAGTTCATGGTGTGATGTTACAGGCTGGCTGATAAATGAACATGACAATATTTCATGTGACAATGGCGGTGTAACAGAGTTCAGAAGGACCTGACCCAGTGGGGGGGGGTGTCAAGAAAGTACCCAAAAGACATACTACATGCAGGAACAAGGATCTATAGGCAGAGAGAGGCTGGTTTTCTTAATAGAACAGCACCACAGATGACAGACAGAGAGAGAGAGAGAGAGAGAGAGAGAGAGAGAGAGAGAGCAGACAAAAGTTAAGGCATTTGTCTTGCATGGAGCAGACCCTGGCTCAATCCCCAGCATCCCATTCCCAAGCACCATGACAAGTGATCCCTGGAAAAAGAGGCAGGATTAAGCCTGAGCATTACTGGATATAATCCAAGAGAGAGAGAGAGAGAGAGAGAGAGAGAGAGAGAGAGCAGTTCTGGATCTGTTCCTTCTCCACAAATAATGACCTCGTTCATCAAGCAAAGCCATAACAATTTTAACTTAAAAAAATGTCAAATACCATTTAATATATTTCCTCAAAAGTCCTTAGAAAAATTCTAGGCATGCACCCAGGGACACTTTATGTTAAGCAAATATCACCTCCTGATAACCCACCCCCCAAAATGACTCGGATAGAAGATTGAGCCCTAAGTGATAAGTGGGAGGGTGCCATCACAGATTGTTGAATAAAAGCCAACTCCACATTGGAGGCCATCTGGCTAAAGTGATGATTGGGGGCTAGAGAGGTTCATCTGGAAACATTTTTCTCTTAACAGTGATGGGGACATTTCTGGCTTGTGACAAGAAAACCATGTCATCTGCATAGAAAAGGCATTTAACTTTCTATTCCTCATAGCAAAGGGCAACTCCTTTCACTCATTGGAAAATTCTCTCAAGTCATAAAATACATGTTATGAAGAAGAGGGACCCAAGCCCGGGTCCTGGTACTCAACTAAACACAATGGCTGGTTCATTAGGGCACAATTTCTCCCAGTGTCAGCTCCCATGCCATGTTGGGACACAAATTCTGGGTGAGCACCTATCACAGGGTGAGGATTAATGCAGAAGGCCCAGAGCTGAGCCTGTAATTGGTTTCTCTACACATTATTAGTTTCTCTCCATCAAGTCAAAGGCCAAAATCATTCATTGCCATTGTAAGTCCTATATTGTTCTGGACAAATTTTTCCACAGGTGGCATTAAAAAAAGGTCAATAGTGTAAAATAAATGTGCTGCACACCCAAGGGATTCACTCACAGAATTCCAGCCAGAGAAACTCAGACTTGGAGTTTATAAAAGCAGAAGCCAGAAAGATAGCTTAGGATTTAAGGT
>PVKC010016056.1:0-21053 GCA_004027635.1 Crocidura indochinensis
GCAATTCCACTTGTTAGGCTATGGAATTAACCGATTTGTCTAAAAAATGTAAGTAGATAATAAATATGTTGTATATATATATATATACATAATGGAATACTATGTAGTATGAAAGAATGATGAGAGTATGTATTTCACTGCAACTTGGATGGAACTTGAAGGTATTAAGTAAAACAAGTCAAAAAAAAGGACAAGTGTCATACAGTATCACATATTTCTGATATTTAGAATAATAGGATGAAGGAATTAAAAGTTTCAAATTAGGGATGGGATAGGGCTTATGAATATTAGGCACACCACCCACATAGCATATATATGTATATATCTAAACAACAGAACCAACAAACTGAAAGCATGAGATCCAAACTACAACAACCAAACTTAAAAATGTGCCTGTAAAGGAGACAGCCTTGTGGGGAGGTATTTGTTGGGGACTCTGGGGACATTTGTTGAGGCTAGTTGATACTGGTGATGATTGATGTTGATGTATAGCATGCCTGAAACTTAACTATGAATAACTTTGTAAACCATGTTTCTTTAAATGAAATTTTTAAATAAAGTAAAATTTTTACTTTTTATCAACTCTAAAATATATTTCACAGCTTGTGTGTATGTGTAATTTGTATACCTTCCCATCTTTGAGAGTTGCTATGGAATTCTTTAGTTTGTGTTTAAAACATCTAGAATTCCCTATCAACTGTTTTATTACTACTGATTATTTTTGCTAAAAGTACTGCTTCCATGTGGCAAGACAAGGGGCCACTCTAAATCTGTTTTGTATCCTATCCCTCAGATTGTATGTTCCTCATCTTCAGTTTTCAGTTAGAAGTCCTTTTGCCAGACTGCATGCTCCAAACACAGTAAACACAACAAAGTGAACATCATCAAGTAATCGGCTTTATTATATAAATGGAAAATTAAAAAAAACACATTTCCAGCACACTTCCTCAATAATGAATCTACAGATATTCACTAATTAAAGAGGAAGATTAGTGCATTGCGTTTTTGGAAAATTAGGACATAGCATAAAAATAAATATTGTGGAAATTACCT
Organism: Crocidura indochinensis; assembly: GCA_004027635.1. Classification (NCBI taxonomy): domain Eukaryota; kingdom Metazoa; phylum Chordata; class Mammalia; order Eulipotyphla; family Soricidae; genus Crocidura; species Crocidura indochinensis. The sequence goes on from PVKC010016056.1 coordinate 1,054, forward strand.
TGCTATTTATTTTTTGCAAGGTCCTATTTTGTCTCACTTGTCATAATTATCTTGAGCAGCTTCCACTGGGGGAATAATGCTCTATTCTTTCAGCATTTTCTGTTAGCCTCTTGCCTATTTTCATATTCCATAACAGACTAATACATATACATAGCTAGTGCTATGCTTTCATCTCAAAACATCTTGTGTTCAGTGTACCCACTGTTTCACATGTTTGGAGAACTGAACTACAGTTCTACAAGCTCTTTACCGAAGCTTTGTAATGCTGCTTCATTTTGCTGTGCCTGTCAAGTCGTTCTTTATAGGCAAAGCTAACAGCCTTTGAGTACACAGAGCTCTATCACTTATGTAGGGCTTATATTGATCTTTCTGCTATGTATGCTAAAGTGGCTGGCATCATAGCCAGTGAGGCAGCCAATCTGAGCAGTATGGGTCATTTGCAAAACTTCAGGATAAAATGCTGCAGGATGCCAGGGAAAACATTTTTGTTTTTCCAGAGGGAACTATAGTTCATGAAATGTGGTTAACGGACCATATTTGTATAGTCTTAAAATCATTTTATAACCACATTGAGTGCTTCTAAACATTAAATATATCTTATAAGTAGTTGGTTAACTAGCTGTTGTGTGCTTTAAATAGTAAATAAAAAGGAAAGGCACTAAACAGTGACTATATTTCATAGAGTAAGATGCTTTTCTACCCACTCAATAATTCTCAATGTTAAGAAAAATTGATTTTCTAACTGCTGAGAGCCTCTAAAAATTAGCATATTATCTGACAACAGAGTATGCTTTTTCAGTTAGCCTCCTCTTCCCAATTTTTTCAGTTAATGATCCCCAAGGTTTCCTTCTTGCTAAAATGCCCTAGAAGTTCCATTGGGCTAAAATATCTTATAGATTCTGTAACTTCAATTAAGTTCATATGGATTGAGTAAAATAGAAGCTGGGAACAATTTACCTTACTTTTCTGAATATTTATTTCAAAAGACATAGTTCTCCATCCACTGGCTGTTTCTTGAATCTCCCTCTTCCTCCAAAAACAAAAACAAAAACAAAAAATGCATAGAGCCCCAATGAAGGAACCTAGGAAATGTAAATGTAAAAAGATAAATTTTAGAGAGGGGTACAGACAAAGCAAACTAATTGCAAAGCATCCTCATATAATACACCTGAACAACAGATCGTCTTTGTATTTTTAAAAACCTAGTTAATATGGAAAAGACATTCCCTAAGAAGTGGTAATAGTCACTTATCTTTATAGCAAATAATTTTCCTGGTTCTCCATAAACTGGCCTTTTAAAAAATAGTCATATTACAGGTAAAAGATATAGAATAGAACTTAAGGGCCTGTCTTACACACAGTTTACCCCAGTATTGATCCTTGCACTGCTTATGTTCTTCTAAGCACTGCCTAGTATGTCTCCTACCTCAAAAATAAAAAATAGAATAAAATGGTCAATGTCATAATAAGAGTTAAGAAATAATCAGATAGTATGCAATAATGGGAAACAGCATTAAAACAAGACTCAATTTTAGTTCTATTTAAACTACAACGAACTGAGTAACCCCTGGTGTGTTACAGAGTTTCCTTAGGAAATTTATCATAATCTTCCAATATAATTTCATTTATGAAACACATGGTTTGAGCTATATTATAGAGCTGGCTGCTGGAAAACCCTTATGGACTCCATTTTTAATCTAATAATTTAAAACTTAGGACACATTTTGAAGAGCCATTTGTCCTATGTGTGCTTAATAGTTCCATAGCAGTAGGTGCCTGACTTGTTACAGCTTGAGGAAAAGAAGATGAGTATCGAACTTCCTGGAGCATGTACTTATACTTTGAAAAAATGCAAAGGGTTAATAAAATTCTTCTCAGATCCACCCTCAAAATTCCCACTAATGTCACTGGGAACCATATATAATCAGATGAGGACAAGTTGCTGATTCTGGGCCAAGCATAGCAGTGAGCTGGCACTTAGTTATCCGTATTAGACTGATGTGGTCTCCTAGTTCACAAGCTTGAGCAGAGAAGTGGCAAAAGCAAAATAGTTCCATGGAACTGTAAGCTTTCTAGTTATACTATAGTCTAAATCACCATATCCTTATACCTTGCTATAGTTTTAGCCCTATAAGCATGTAGATTCAAAATGAATGCTATAAGGAACAGCTTACAAGATAGAACGTACAATTTTCTAAGTTGGAAAACAGTAAACATGATCGTGTATGTATCTATGTAACTATCTATGGAGAGAAACATACCAGTGGTTTTGAAAAAAACTAAAAAAAAAAAAACAAGTATAAATGCTTGTGAAGAACTTCAAAGTCTGGATATATCTAACACAGATAACTCTCTGTAGCAGCAATTACTATAAATAGCTCTAAATTTAAAATCTGAAATTATGGTGATCAACCATAATGTATATAAGAATGTTATATGATTAATTTAAAAATACGCGTGTGAAAATATCACAAAAAGGAACATCATAAAACACAGGAAATGAGTCACTAAAGCAGAAGTCAAAAATGATATGGTCAGAAAAAGAAAAATAAACAATTATCTATAGCCACAACTGAAGAAAGGCTTTTGTCTCTTCTTTTGTATATGACCTCAGTGAGTACAATCACAGTGAAAGCGGGCTATACATATACACACATATAAATATTTACACATATTCTTAGCTTTACTATTTATTGAATTAGAAAAAATAAACTAGTGATTGTTTACAAATTTTTATACTTTATTGCATGATTTGGCCTGGGCAATTTATTGCATATGATAGGATGATAGATTTATAGTTCATATCTGGCTATATCCTGTGCCTTGGTTACTAAATGGTCATATAACTTTATATAACTTTAGTCACAGCGACTAAATCTGTATCTCAGCTTTAAAGAGCTTTTAAAACTCTATCACCCATGTCTTGAATGGTTAGTTTTTCTTAGTGTCCTCCTGAGTCCTATTTCTAACAAAAATCTTTTTTCTATATTTTTTGTCTCTTCATATATTTTTTTCTTAGCAAACAGTCTTAATCAGGTGTCCAACTAGGAAGTATCTAAAAGGAAGTAGAAAGAAGAGTGTCAGAGGTGTGTAAAAGACACACCTTAAGTGAGGTGTCTAACAGACATTCCTTAAGTGAGACGAAAGTTTTCAGGATGCCAAAGAAATAAAAAGTACAGCAAGAAAATAAAGCATTGAGTAAAACTTACTCATAACTTTTAGCAGAAGATATATTAGTACCAAAAGTGCACATAAGCAAATCACTTTTCCCTTCTAATAACCTACTGTAATCCACCTTGAATGAACTAAAATACACCCAAGAAGAAAAAATTTTATTGTTGGAATGAGATATGTCAACTTCACTGGATGTTAAGGGTAGAAAATAGATATAGACCTAAAAAATGGAAACTATCCAGCAGACACATTCTTAGGGCAGGCTCTGCTATTGATCTCTCTGTTATGTTTTAGGGTAAGTTATGTCAATGTGCTGATGATTTCACCAGTTCTTTTCCCTTTTTCCTTAAAAATAGATAATGAGTATACATTAAAAATATAAATAAAAGTCACTATGTTAACGATAATAAAAGCAAAAGGGATGTTGTTTTCCTACATCTGTCTTAATTATTTCTAATTGTCTACCTCATACCCAAACTTCTTCCCCCATCATGATTAAAACTCAGTGAAAAGTTCTAAAACCCTCTGAAGGGCCTTGAGGACCAGTAGCCTGATAAAACACAGAACATAATCTTGTGAAATTTAGGCAAGATTTTACTTTGCCCCTTTCAGATAATGCAAGTGCATATACATGAATATACTGACTGATGCATATCCTTTACATAGAGAACTATCATGTATAACTCATATATTTAAAGGATGGATGTTAATCTCTCTCTCTCTTTTTTTTTTTTTTGGTTTTTGGGCCACACCCGGTGATGCTCAGGGGTTACTCCTGGCTATTCGCTCAGAAGTCGCTCCTGGCTTGGGGGACCATATGGGGAACCGGGGGATCGAACCGCGATCCATCCTAGGTTAGCGCAGGCAAGGTAGGCACCTTACCTCCAGCGCCACCTCCCGGCCCCAGAAGCAAATCTCATATGAATAAGATTAAGGAGAAATGGGTGAATAAGTGAGAAGAACAGACATACTTTTACACTTTCCAGAAGCATGGCCTTGTGCATCATGCAGAATATGAACAGTGATTACTGTCTTATTCAGCACTTAAATAACGCAACATTTATTGAAACTTAATATATGTCAGATACTGATTTAGGCTGTATGTAAATTAATGAAAACATTCTCAGAAAACATTATTAATTGGGATGATTTATAAGTATGCAAAACTATGAAGAAATATAATGTAAACTAAATAGCTTAGGGCAGAGCAGATAGGGGATGATGGCTGTGACAGAAGATTGTAGGCAATGTTGAAACAAGTTTGTTCCATAAGGATTTGAAATTTTGGGCTATGCCATGTAGATATTTGGGAAAAGTATAAAAAAGTCAAGTTCCTGGCTAGATGCAAGCTGTCAACGAGTAATGGTGCAAAAGGATTGAGGAGAGTGGTAACTAGCTGATTTTGCTATGAAAAAAATGTCATAGCTTTTCAAGCTATAGTATTGACTTCACTTTTTATTGCAAGTAAGATGAGAAACATTGGAAAGTAGTAACTTGTCACTGTGGAAATAAAAGGACCAGTCTGGTTGCTGAAGTAAAAATAGGATGGAGGCAGAATAGAATGTGTGACAGTGTCTCTAATAGTTTAGGAGACAATTGCAAATCCAAGTTCCTATCATGGCTCAGGTAAAGATTCCTTAGATAGAAGTGATAATAAAGTCTGATTTGGGTATTTGGGAGAAAAAAATGTTAACTTTACTATGGGGTTTAAGAAAAATAAAAGATATTATTGTAATAATGCCTGGAGATGAAGGCCAAAAGGACTGGTTCACAATATGAAGCTCACCACAAAGAGTGGTGAGTGCTGTTAGACAAATAACTATACTAACAACTACCATGACAATCTTAATGAGTAAAAGAAATTAAAAGCCTGTCTCTAATACAGGCAGGGTATGGGGGAGGAGGAAGATGGGGGACATTAGTGGTGGGAATGTTGCACTAATGAAGGAGTGAGTTTTTATGACTGATAATCAACTACAATCATATTTGTAATCATGGTGTATAAAGATATTATTAAAAAAAACAACCCAAATTGTGAATGTAAGAGATATTTTTGCCCCACCTCCTTCACAATGCTCTGCTTTCTAGTGTTTGAACTGTCAAATTGTGATTCCTAAATATTCCAATTATGCCTTTCATTCAAAGAATAACTACTTCATTTTCCTCTGTAACCCTATACTCAGTGCAGGACCTGACATGCAAAACACTCTCAACCATGTTTGGGGAGCAAAGGGTGGGAGAGAGGAGATGAATGGAGGATGCATGTTTCAACATAGAACTAGTCCAAAGAATAAATTTGTAAATATTGTCATCTGATATCTCTTCATATTTTAATATCAATGTGATTTTTTCCGTCTTTCATTATTTAACATTTTGTCCTTAGGTAAGTACATTAAAAAATAAAGAAAATTCACTTTTTCTTTCTCATGTATTATATACTGTGAGTTTGGCAAAAGCATTCAAATAGCATAGCACAATTGGAGTTATAATGATAGTACATTGTGTAGGGCACTTGTTTTAGTTTGTTTTTGTTTTGGGGTCACACTCGGCACTCAGTGGTTACTCCTGGCTCTTCACTCAGAAATCGCTCCTGGCAGGCACGGGGACCATATGGGATGCTGGAATTCGAACCACTGTCAGTCCTGGATCGGCTGCTTGCAAGACAAATGCCCAACCACTGTGCTATCTCTCTACCCCGCTGGCACTTGCCTTTTATGTAGCTAAACCAAATTTAGTCTCTCTTATTCCAATTGGTCTCCCAAGCACTGAAAGGAGTAATTCTTGAATTACTCGTTCAGAGGTAACACCTGAGTATTAATTACCAGGTGTGGCTCAAAGCCCCAAAAAATCAAATGGCAAAATACTTTACTTGCCACCAATATATTAAAATTCAATTTAAATAAAAATGTTAATGTAAAATATTTCCTAAATCAATCTATATCTGGTTTTTTGTATATTTTGTGCTATAAAACCAGATTCAAATTCTGAGAATCTTTGATATTTTTTATCTGTTTTCTAACAATGATTTAGCATAGATTTCATATGAACTTACAAGTGGTTTAGTTGGGGCCCGAGCAATAGCATGGTGGTAGGGCATTTACCTCGTACGCAGCCAACCCAGAACAGACCCTGGGTTGATTCCAGCATATTATCTGGTTCCTTCAGGCCTGCCAGAAGCGATTTCTGAGCTCAGAGTCAGGGGTAATGCTTGAATTACCCAAAGGCCCCCAAAAAAGGAGGGTTAGCATAATACTATATAAATTATTATTGTAAAAATCCATGAGATATCAAATATGACATTTTAGGAGGCTTCTGATTATTCTTTATATATGCATTTTACACTCTTTCTTATTAGCAGAAGAATAAATTATTTTGAGTATGTTACAGTATTTTTTAAAATAGCGATGTGTACAGAAACCTAAAGAGCCTATAGCATTAGTCTAATTTCCAAAAACCATAGGTTTGTTTTGGAAAGAAAATTTCTAAGTTCTAAACTTAATAAATTAGGTTGATTTATTTCTGATTTGCTAATTATTTCCAAGACTAGATTTCAAACACTGAGAGGTGGTATTCCTAAAACACTGATGACTTATGTAAAGCATTAGAAGAAAAATATTTATTCATCATAAGTTACAAAACAAACTCTTCTACAAATCATTTAATATTTCCTATATGTTTATGGTTGTTAGAATCTTCAGATGTAAAATATTACTTCCAGAAAAGTGGGCAATTAGAAGAATATTTGAAATTAATGGAAGCACAAGAGAAAGCACAAATTTAAGGCATTTGCCTTTTATTCCACATACCCTGGTTCAGATCCCAGAAAAGCAAATTTCTTTGAAATTTACCAGGTATCAGTCTGGAGAGAAACCAGGAATAAGGGATGATCCTTAAGCATCATTGGGAGTGACCAAAAAATACCCTAAATAAAAATTAACCAAATGATAGGCAAAAAATATTCCTAGATCATTTCCTAACCTTTAAATTCAAGAAGTACTTTTACTTTCATTTCTTAGGAAGTATGTGGTTTGGGCATTCAGGGTTTACTTCAGGTTCTATGCTCTGGAATTGTTATTTTTGCTGCTCAGGGATCATATGCAAGATAACATGGGTAAGTTGCATGCAAACCACTCACCTTTCCTGTTGTACTACTGGAATATTGAACCATTCCTTAAAAATCTATTTTACATACAGAACTAATCATGGGAATTTTATATATTAAATATAAGATGATTAGAAAAACCATTGAGAAAGATTTAAAGAGAAAGCTTAATATAGTATCAAAGGAGGAAAGCAATGTTGGTACACAGGTTTACAGAATTAGGACTTGCAGCAAAAGATTTTTTTGTATCTCTGAATCCTAGAGTACAGAATAATTATGGGTAAATCATCCTAGAGTACAGAAAAATTATGGGTAAATCCTTACTCACTTCTTCATGTAATACAGAAACTAGAAGCAGCTTTAAAATTTTGACTGAAGAATGAAACTTCAGAATCAAAATACTGAAAAAATAGACTAATGTATTCAATATAGAACAATAAGAAAATCTAAGAGGGTAGAAGATTCTCCAGAGTTGATAAACTATTATTATGCCATAATTTGAGTAGGGAAAGGAAGTATTCACAGAAAGGCCAGATTCTTCATCAAAAGGTCTATTTTAAATAGGTATGAAGGCAGATTAAAAAACTGGATGTTTTTCATAAAAATCATATTGTTAAAAAACGCCCTTTTTCTTAACAATGTCACAGCGAACTTTCAGAAAAATATCACGTTTAGGAACTGTGCATGGAAAATCTGTGTAGAGAAGATGGATAATGTTGGGCAAGTAATTATCACCTATGAGCCCATACCTCATTTTAGAAGACAAGATGATAAAATAGGCTTACTAATCAAGTAAGCAACTCAAATGAAGATAGAGAAACCAGAAACAATAAGTAATTAAAAAGATGAATATAGGGCCTAGGCAATAGCAAAGCGATAGGGCATTGGCCTTGTATGTAACTGACCCAAGATGAACCTGGCTTGGTTCAATCCCAGAGTCCCACATGGTCCTCCAAAGCCAGAGGTGATTTCTGAGTGCATAGTCAGAAGTAACCCCTGAGCGTCACCTGGTGTGGCCCCAAAACAATAACAACAACAAAAAGATGAATATAAATATTATTGACATTGAAATTGATTTGAGAAATTGATGAGGACAGAGAACAGGAGCTAAGGTTAAGTTTCAATCCATGAGCAATTGAGAGTTTCCTGAGAAGTAAGTAAGGCAAAGGAGCAGGACAATTGAAAAATAAGACTCCTTTTCAGGAAGATTTGTCAGTATGCATGACTCTAAGAAATGTTGATCTAGATCTTTCTTCACATCATTTTTTCTCTTTCATTTAGCCCAATTATCTTGCTTCTGTTCAATCATTCTTTAAAACACCTCTCATATGTTTCAATGGTCACATTATCAGAAATTCAGTGAGAATATTGTTAGCTCTGTGACATTTAAGCAGCAATCAAATGTTTGCTTATTTTTCAGAGATCCTTACCATGCTACCCTTTGACTTTTGCTTACACTCTCTCTTGTCTCTAGGGTTACTCTTTCACTGCATTCTTTATTAGTCTCCTCTTTTAGCTATTCCATTTTTTCCAATCTTTTAACATGTTAATTCCTGACTTACCATTAAAAGGATGTGGACATATTTTCATACTACTAAAGCATGGGGGCCACCTGCAGAAATTCTAATTTCATGAGTCTGCAATGCAGACTAGGAAATGCTCTGTTTCGAGCTTTTTGAGGAATAAAAATATGTTCCTGGGACTTTCAAATGGTTGCTTTAATCCAAGCTTCCCAAATTTCCCTCAGATATATGAAACTGAGGTAATTGGGAAACATAAGTATATTTGTCTCCCATCTTCTTCACATATCAGTTGGCTAAAATTCTCCCATCTAAAATGTAACTAAAGTGACAGTAGAGAGAGTACAGCTCTTGCCTTGCATGTGACCTACCAGGGTTCAATTCCTGGTACTACATATAATCTCCTGAGCCTTCCTATAGCCAACTGAATCCCAAGACTTGACCCCTTATCAGGTTTAAACCCTCATAACTACAGGCTGTGACACACAACCCAAAATATGTAACTACATTATCTTTCTTCAACTTATATCCATTGGACAAAAATACTAACTATGGTTTTAAATAAGAATTTATTATATGCTAAGTGATTAACATTTATTTTCTAGTGTGAGTAGTCCTCAAAATCCTATGGGTTTTCAGAGCATTTTTTTTGTACAACTGCTATTTGTTTGTATCAACTTTATCTGACTAAGGTGCTTTTAATATCAGATTGTACTTTACAACCACCCTGACAAAGATTGTGAAGGGAAAGAGAGAGTATGGTGTGTGTGAAAGAGAGAAATAAGAGAATGGAGAAAAGGAAAAGAAGAAAGAAAGTAGAAGAAAGAGAAAGAAGGAAGAAAGAAGTGAAAGAAAGAAAGAAGAAAGACAGAAAGAGAAAGATAGGAAAGAAAGAAAGAGAAGGAAAGAAAGGAAAGAAAGAGGGACAGAAAGAAAGAGAAAGAAGAGGGAAGGAGGGAGAGAAGAGGGAGAGGAAAAGGAAGGAGGAAGGGAGGAAGGAAGGAGGGAGGGAAGAAGAAAGGAAAGAAGGAAGATGGAATGAAGATGGAAGGAGAAAAATAAAAAGAAAGAGTGAAAGAAAGAAGAAAGAATGAAAAAAAGAAGGAAGAAGGAAGGAAGAAAGAAGGAAAGAAAGAAAGAAAGGAAGGAAGGAAGGAAGAAAGAAAGAAAGGAAGAAAGAAAGAGAAAGGAGGAAGGAAGGAAGAAGGAATGGAGAAAGAAAAAGAAAGAAAGAATGTTTTGTATTATTTACTGTGTATTTATTTATGGGCTATGGGCTTCCCAAGTGGTTCTCAGAGAACCTGGGCTCATTCCCAGAAATTCTCAGGCAACAAAGATTGCATCTGAGGACCCCAGGATCTGGTGCTGCTTTGATGAGTAAGGGTCTTGGACTGTACTCACTAAGATGTGTCATTGGCCTTGTTGTGTTGATATATGTAAGCTTGTGGATAATTTGCAAGGTGTTCTAAGTTCCTGACACCTGTCTTAGTTTTTTTAATCCTACAATAATCATACATACAATGTGTGTATTTACATTTATATGTATGAATGTATGTGCATGTATATGTATTTCACATGTTTGCATGTGAAATGATGAATAAGGAAGAAGCAGTCCCTTTTTAAAGAAAAGTAAGCATGGTCTCTTTACTAAAGCAATAGAAATAACATTAAAAATATGTTTTTGAATTATTTACATAAAATATAGGTAGTGCTCAAGAGACAAATATTCTTCAATCTATATTTTTAACCTATGATATTTTTTGCACCGTGATGTAATTTTTTGTGCTTTTATTTCTCTGGTTTTTTGTTCTATGTCCAACTTGGCCAAATAACTTATGATTTTATGGTGTATTTTTTATGTACCTTTCGTTATAGAGATAGAACATTTGGGCATTGAAATACAATGTGTTTGTACTTCTCTGTCTTTCTTATTTGTAAAATGGGATGAAGACAGAAATATTTGCCAAATTGGAAGAGGAGAGACATGCTAGTCAAGAATTTTTAATATTTTTTGTTAGACTCTGCTGTTAAAAAGAAAAACCTGTACAACATTATAAAACCCAAAAGATAGTCCTTTTAAAGCTAATGTTTCAAGTGTTTCCATCCCTTCCTCAAATATATCATTGTAATGTCACTACCTCCTATATGTTTTCATCTCAATATCATGATAGTGTTGAGTTGCTCCTCCAAAATAACCCATATATTTAAACATGCTATCCTCTTCTAGAAAAGCTTGAATCCTTGCCTCTTATGAAAACTCTGATTGTCCCTTAGAACCACCCTGATGAGTGCAGGCCCACACAGCGTTCATCATTGAGGGGTAACTAGGCATGTCCACTTGGAGAAGCTCAGAGATTGAGGGGTCTTGGGCCCACCTCACCAGGACAAGTGTAGGCTTCCACTGCTGTCGTCATTGAGGGGCATAGGTGTGCTCACCTGTAGAGTACCTTGCTTGAGAAGCTGAGAGACTGAGATGTCTTGAACTCCAGGATCAGGGCGAGTGCAGGCATCCATTGCAGTTGCCTTTGAGGAGTACTTAAGCGTTCCCACCTGGAGAGTTTCCCCCCTCTACGGGAATATCAGAGACTGAGGTTTCTGGAACCCTACAAACAGGATGGAGCCAGAGGTATGTAGCTGCTTTGCTTTACTGCTACATGGTCTTTCTAACTAATGAACCCCACCATAAAACATAGAAAAAAGTCAAACTACAAGCACGACAACGAGGAAATCTCATAGGCAAATACCATACACAGAGAATAAAGATGATAGCTCTGATAACCCAAAAAATACCAACCATCTGATTATTCTCTCAGATAATGAGTTTAGAATAGAAATATGGGGGATCCTCGTGGAAATCAAAGAAAACAGCTCTAGCTGAACAGAACACAAAGATAGAAATCAGAAAACTCCTAAAGCCTATCCAACAGGGTACAGCAGCCAAGGACAGAATCAGTTAACTGGAAGATTAAATGCAGAACAATTTCATACAGCAGAAGAGATTGGAAAACTACCTTAAGGCAAATGATCAGACAATGGAAAAACTACTGACAGAATGTGAACAGATTAAAATAGAGTCTTTGATAAAATAAACAAAACAGAAATAACATAAGAATCATAGGAGTCCCAGGTCCAGGAAGGAAATCTCTAGGAAGAATCAACAGTCAAAGATATCATCACAGAGAAACTCCCAGAGATAAAAACTGCATGCAATAAGAGTACCAGTCAAAAGAGACTTGAAGGAAAATCGCCCCAAGATAAATCCCAGTCACAATGACAAATCCCACAGATAAAGACAGAATACTAAAAGCAGCAAGATCAAAAAAGGAAATTATATTCAAAGGATAATCCTTAAGATTTACAGCAGACATGTCACAATAAACTCTCAAGGCCAGAAGACAATGGTGGGATATGTGACAAGACTGAATGAAATGAATCCTTTACCTAGAATACTACACTCAGCCCAACTCACATTCAAGTTTGAAGGAAGAATACATAGCTTCACATATAAGCAACAGCTCAGAAACTTTACAGATGCAAAACCAGCCTTAATAGGAAAACTAAAGGTCTACTTTAAGACAAGACAGACAAACAGACACATCAAACTTATACACAAAAATGAAAATAATCCCATGACAATCATCCGCCTTAATGTTAATGAACTAATTAAGAAACACAGAGTAGAAAAATGAGCCAAAAAGATAAATCCAACACTTCTGCTGCCTACAAGAAACACCTGAATGGTCAAAACAAACATAGACTCAAAATCAAAGGCTGGAAGAAAATCTTCCAAGCAAACAAAACCTTAAAAAAGATAGGGTGGCCATAATAATATCATCTGACACAAACTTTAGACTCAGAAAAGTTGTGAGTGACAAAGATGGACACTTCATACTAATCAAGGGATATGTGCAACAGGAAGAAATCGCACTACTAAACATATATGCACCCAATGAGAGACCAGCAAATTATGTAATACAATTATTGACAAATTTGAAAGAGGATATCAAGAATAACACAATAATTGTGGGAGACCTCAACACAGCCCTGTGAAAACTTGATAGATCAACCAGACTAAAACCCAACAAAATTATACTAGCCCTGAAAAGAGAAATGGAATAAAGAGGCCTAGTATATATATAGTGTCATATATATGACACTCTATCCCCAGAAACCTGGATACACATTCTTCTCCAATATATATGGGTCATTCTTCAGGATAGACCACATACTGGCACATAAAACATACCTCCATAAAATCAAGAGGATAGAAATTTTGCAGGCTACCTTCACTGAAGATTCTGAAATTAGATGTGAAGTACAAAAGGACACAATAGAAAAACTTTAACACCTGGAAATTAAACAACCTACTACTGAACAACCAGTGGGTTCTAGATGAAATTAAAGAGGAAATAAAAACTTTCCTGGAAACAAATGGCAATGAAAACACTATCAGAACCTATGGGATACAGCAAAAGTGGTACTGAGAGGAAAATTTATAGCTTTGCAAGCACACATCATGAAGGAAGAAGGGGCAAATCTGAATAGCTTAATGACGCAGCTCATAAAATTAGAAAATGATCAACAAAAGGAACCATAAATAGGGAGACAGAAGGAAATAACAAAGAATAGAGCAGAAATCAATGAAGTGCAAACCCAAAAAATAACAATCTGAAAGATCAAAAAAAGCAGAAGTTGGTTCTTTGAAAAAAAAAGATAAGATTGAGAGATCATTGGCAAAACTCAAAAAGAGAGAAAATGGATAACGTGTATTAGAAATGAAATATGGGAGATCACTACAGATATTGCAGAGATTCAAAGGGTAATCAGAGGCTACTTTGAGAGACACTATGCCACTAAATATGATAACCTAGAACAAATAGCTAAATTCTTGGACTTTTTAGACTTCCATGGTTGAATAAGGAGGCTGTAGCATATCTAAATGCCACCATCATTATGGAGGAAATTAAATTAAAATTTGATTATGTAGATAATCAAATATCTGTTCAAGAACAAAAACCCAGGCTCAGATGGATTTACTAATGAATTTTTTCAAACCTTTCAAGAGGAACAACTACCAATCCTGGTCAGGTTTTTCATGAAATTGAAAAACAGGTATACTTCCAAATAGGTTTTATGAAGCCAACATCATCTTAATACAAAACCAGACAAAGATGCTGCAAAAATAAAATTACAGATCAATATCCCTGATGATCATAAGTACAGAGATCCTCAACAAAATCCTGGCAAATAGGATCCAATACCTCATCAAGATTACTTACTATGATCAAGTAGATTTCATCCCAGGTATGCAAGGATGGTTTAACATTCATAAATCTATCAACTAATACACAACATCAGCAACAAGAAAAATAAAAATTACATGGTCATATCAATAGATGCAGAGAAAGCATTTGATGAGGTCCAAAACCCATTCTTGATTAAAAGAAAACCTCTCAGCAAGATGGGAACGAAAGGAACCTTTCTCAATATAGTTAAGGCCATCTACTATAAGCCATTGGCAAATATCCTCAATGGAGAAAAACTAAAAGTTTTTCCTCTAAATTTTGGTACAAGCAAAGACTGTCCTCTCTCACCACTCCTATTCAACATAGTACTGGAAGTACTAGCTATAGAAATTAGTCGAGAACAAACCATCAATGGAATCCAGATAGCAAAGGAACAAGTCAATCTCTCACTGTTTGCAGATGGCATGATGCTTTACTTAGAAAACCCTAAAGACTTCACCAAAAAGCTACTAGAAACAATAGATTCGTATAGCAATGTGACAGGCTACAAAATTAATACACAAAAATCAATAGCCTTTTTATACAACCAATAATGACAGGGAAGAAATGGACATTAAGAAGACAACCCCATTCACATTAGTCTCACACAAACTCAAATATCTTGGAGTCAACTTGACCAGAAATGTGTAGGACCTATACAAAGAAAACTATAAAAACATGCCCCAAGAAGTTAGAAACAACACAAGGAAATGGAAACACATACCCTGCTCATGGATTGACAGGATTAACATAAATAAAATGACAATACTTCCCAAAGCATTATACAGATTTAATGATTCCTCTAAAGATATTCTTCAAAGAAGTGGATCAAACACTTTTGAAATTCATTTGGAACTATAAACACCCTTGAATAGCTAAAATAATCCTTAGGTAAAGAAATATGGGAGGAATTACTTTCCCCAATTTTAAACTGTATTACAAGGCAACAGTTACCAAAAAGCATGGCATTTGCCATTGGAATAAAGACAGACCCTCAGATCAGTGGAATAGGATTGAGTTCTAAGAGAATGTTCCCCAGAAATACAATCACCTAATTTTTTATAAAGGAGCAAAAAATCCTAAGTGAAGCAAGGAAAGCCTCTTCAACAAATGGTGTTGGTACAACTGTTTAGCCACTTTCAAAAAAGTGAACTCAGACCCCCAGCTAACATCATGTATGAAGGTCAAATCCAAATTGATTAAAGACCTTGATATCAGACCTGAAACCATAAGGTATATAGAATACTCCATGACATGGAGCCTAAAGGTATCTTTAAGGGGCAAACAGCACTCTCAGACAAGTAAAAGCAAAGATAAACAGATTGGACCAAATTAAGCTGAGAAGCTTCTGCACCTCAAAGGAAATAGTGCTTAGGATACGAGAACCAACCACTGAGTGTGAGAAACTATTCACCCAATACCCATTAGATAAGGGGCTAATATACAAAATATACAAGGCACTGATGGAATTTTACAAGAAAAACAATCTAATCTCATCAAAAAATAGAAAGAAGAAATGAACAGACACTTTGTCAAAGAAGAAATACAAATGGCCAAGAGGCACATGAAAATACGCTTCACATAATTAATCATCAGAGAGATGCAAATCAAAACATTATGACATTATGAGGTACCATCTCATGCCACAGAGATTGGTGCACAACACAAAGAATGAGAACAAGCAGTGCTATGGGGGCTGCGGAGAGATAAGAACTCTTATTCACTGCTGGTGGGAATGCCATCTAGTCCAACCTTTATGGAAAGTGATATGGATATTCCTCCAAAAACTGGAAATTGAGCTCCCATATGATCTAGCTATACCAATTCTAGGGATATACCCTAGGTCACCGTGGTCAGCAACCTTTTTTTTTCATCTTAGTCAAATATCGAAAAAACCAGGATTGAAATTCATTTTGAAAGTCACACAAGGCGTGCACTGACAGAGACTAGGAGCAGAGTCCTGACTCCTGGAGTGGCCGCCTGTCACACAGAAGAGCCAAATTAAAAGTGTAACGAGCCGGTGCCCAGGAAATAGCATGGAGGTAGGGCGTTTACCTTTCATGCAAAAGGTCATCGGTTCGAATCCCGGTGCCCCATATGGTCCCCCGTGCCTGCCAGGAGCGGTTTCTGAGCATGGAGCCAGGAGTGACCCCCGAGCGCTTCCGGGTGTGACCCAAAAACCACACAAAAAAAAAAAATGTGTAATGAGCCACATGTGGCATGTGGCTCACAAGTCGCAGGTTGCTGACCACTGCCCAAGGAACACAAAAATTCAACACAAAAATCCCTCCCTTACACCTATATTCATTGCAGCACTATTTACAGCAGTCAGACTCTGGTAACAACCAAAATGCCCTTCAACAGATGAATGGCTAAAGAAGCTGTGTTAAATATACACAATGTTATGTTATTATGCTATTATGCAACTATGAGGAGAGATGAAGTCATGAAATTTTCCTATACATGGATGTACATGGAATCTATTATGCTGAGTGAAATAAGTCAGAGGGAGAGAGACACAGAATAGTCTCCCTCATCTATGGGTTATGAGAAAAATAAAAGACATTCTTGCAATAATTCTCAGAGACAAAGAGAGTAGGGCTGGAAAGTCCAGCCCATGACATGAAGCTCACCACAAAGAATGATGAGGGCAGTTAGAGAAATAACTACATTGAGAACTATCCTAACAATGTGAATGAATGAGAGAAATAGAAAGCCAGTCTAGAGTTCAGGCAGGGGTGGGGAGGAGGGAGATTTGGGACATTGGTGATGGGAATGTTGCACTGTTGAAGGGGGTGTTCTTTACATGATTGAAACCCAACTACAATCATGTTTGCAATCAAGGTATTTAAATAAAGATATTTAAAAAATACCCTGATACAGATTTTTGAAAGCAGAGAGAATGTATGTGTGTGTGTGAAAGAGAGAGAGAAAGAGAGAGAGAGAGAGAGAGAGTGAAAGAGAGAGATAATAAGCTTCACTGAGAAGGGAAAAGCCTGTCTAGTAGGTTTTGAGACCTAGGAAAAGAGAAAATTTTATTAATTAATTTTTTGTAAGACTATTGAAATGATAAATTATAGATATTTGTTATTTATGGAGTATAATTACTCCTAAAACTGGATTTTATCTTTACCACTGAATCTCCTAAATTACTCAGTTTTAACATTGATTTTGGGAGTGAGAGTGATCTAAGTTTGAGGATTTTCTGATCATTGAGTTCTTAAAAGCTATGAGATATATAATTGCACCTACTTCCAGTGATTTTTGTTTGTTTGTTTTGGGGCCACACCCGGCAGTGCTCAGGGGTTACTCCTGGCTATCTGTTCAGAAATAGCTCCTGGCAGACGCGGGGGACTATATGGGACACCGGGATGACCACCTTAGGTCTTAGATTGGCTGCTTGCAAGGCAAACTCCGCTATGCTATCTCTCCGGCCCCTCCAGTGATGTTTTAAAAATCATATGAATGGATGTTTATAAAAAGTTTAGTATATTAAGTATTTAAAACAAATATGTAATAATTGTTTATAATGTAGTCGGCCATATTATTTTGCTGTGATAATCTCAAGCCATTTACTAGGGATTCTACAAGAACATCATAATACTGGAAATGTAAATTATTTTTAGTCATAATGAGTAAATCTAAATATTTCCTGTATATCATTTATATGATAAACTTTTAAATCCTTTTTCTTTCTTTTTTTTTTCTTTTTTTGGTTTTTGGGTCACACCCGGCAGTGCTCAGGGGTTACTCCTGGCTCCATGCTCAGAAATTGCTCCTGGCAGGCACGGGGGACCATATGGGGCACCGGGATTCGAACCGATGACTTTTGCATGAAAGGCAAACGCCTTACCTCCATGCTATCCCGGACCCCTAAATTCTTTTTCTTAACTTTTCATATCTTTTTATGCTTCCAGAAATGATGAAAGAACTGAGTAATCTTTTTTGCAGATAACAAAATATTGTTTCTGGATTAATTCCATCTTGCCCTACATTCCTATTAACTCAGTCACCCAAAAGAAATATAGGTAATCTCTCATTACCTGAACTCCCAACCCTCAATCACTCTAAGCATTTTCTAATCTGTACCAAGCTTTATATCTCCTTTCATCTTTAAATCTTTACTATGTGTCATATAGAATTCATGGTATTCATCAATTTAATACCTGGGAGCAAAAGGAACCTTTGTATACTATTAGTGATATTTTAAGTTAGTAAATCCATTATGGAAATCAGTATGAAAGTTCCTCAAAAAATGTAAAGATATAAGTACTATATGGTTGTTATCCCACTATGGGGTATTCGGGATATACATTCAAAGTGTATCAAATAGGTATCTATAGCATTCTTATGCTCATGAAAGCATTATTCACAATTGCCAAAATAGACAAATAGTTGTATCTCTGCCCAGATTAAAGAATGATAAAAAGAATATTGTTGAATCATAGAAAGGAAATCTTGTCATTTGCAACAACCTGGGAAAATTTTGGAGAACTATAAGTGAAAGAGTGAATTCTTCGTGATTCAACTTATATATTGAATCTAAATCAGTCAAATACATAAATGTTCAAAATAGAATAGGGGTTGAATTAAATATCAAAACTGAGTATAAAAATACTGAGTATAGTTGTCCAAAACCTCTGTTCATGCCTTTCCTCCATCCTAGTATTAAGTTTATTGACTTGTTCTTAAAACTTTCCATTTCCCACAAAATGCAGGATGGCACAATTCCAAAATCAATGAAAATAAGAATGCTGTACAGGAAAGAAGAAAAGAAAAAAGAGAACAGTGTGAGAAAGCATTATGATGAATCCAAAAAATTTATTCAAAAACAGAAGACCATGCAGAAATATTTGGGGAATAAAATTTCCATTAAATTTAATTTCCATTAAATGTGTTATTGGACTGGAGTGATAGCACAGTGGTAGGGCATTTGTCTTGCATGCTATTTGGTACAGACCTGGGTTTGATCTCTCTGGCATCCCATATAGTCCTCTGCGACTGCCAGGAGAGATTTCTGAACACAGAGCTAGGAATAAACCCTGAGCACTGCCAGGTGTGGTCCCAAAACCAAATAACAGTAGTAATGATAGAATAAAAAATAAAATATGTTCATGCTCTTTCTCCCTCCATACCAGCAACTCAATGTAACTCTGGCTCTAAGCTGAACTGTGCTCTGTCATGCAAAACAAAGGACAAATCTCTTGGCTTCACCAACTGGTTATCTCAATTTAGATAAAGACAAACAGGATAAGCCCAGGGCAAAACTGTGAAGTGGAAAAACTTGGCTTATGTTTGGAAATTCCATTTCCCCTGTTCCCTCCCATCTTGGAGATAACCTCCTTTTCTCCAATGCTCCAGACATCCTCCTTTAAAAATGTACTTCTATCAAAAAATAGAAGAATTGTCTTATGACACTTATATTTTTAGTCAATTTGTAATTTACAGTTATTGCATGTAATTTCAAAGACAATATAAACTTCTGAATCTTCCTTAGTGATTTGATCACATGTTTCACAGCAAGCAAAACATGAGATTTAATCCAAATCAAGGAAGTACAGGTGAGCTACTGTTTTATGTGAAACTACTGCAAGCTCTAGGGATTTCTCTAGGGAAAATATTTAATCTTTCATTGTCTTCCTCTTAGATGTAGATTGGTGTGGCTGGATGCCTGAAAGAGAAGGTAATGAGGTGCCTCATCCAGGAATTTGGTTCTACATCTTCTCAAGTTGATTTTAAAGTGAGGGACACTTTCAGTGTCTAGGAATGGTAGCCTATGAGTTTGAAAGGTTCATCAACATTTTATTGGTAGTACTCACAGCTCAGTTTTCTTTCCATGACTTGGATTGCTGAAGCTTTTTGCTTTACAATCAGTTCTCTGTCTCATCCATCCACCTTGTCAGAAACTCCCTTACTCTT
>PVKC010016057.1:0-20971 GCA_004027635.1 Crocidura indochinensis
AAGTTTGAAATTTCTCACTAAACCCCCACCCCCATTTTGTTTTACAATATTATAATATACTAGTTGCTTTTATTTGTAGATGAGACACTGGAACTTCTAGGTTTACTTGAAGTACTGAGTTGTGTTTATGTTTAGATCTTATGATTACATATAAAGACAAATGCAGCAAATTAAAAATATATTTTGTCACTCTCTTTTCAGTGGTCATGGAGGAAGACCTTAGAGAAGGGCCCATTTGACGATGTTACTAGCCCTATATATGACTCGTGACAGAAAATATATCTGCAAAGGCTCTTACTACAGCCCCAACAACTCCAACTTGTCTTTGAACTGCATTTTCATTTTAGCAAGATAATGCATGTACAATGTTTATAGTTCACTCTGACTGCACTTAGATTCATAATTGTCAGTTTAATTAAAAGATATATTCACTTTCTATCATTGCAGTAGGTTGCTTTGCAAAGATAAAAGGAAACTTAGCAGGGGAAATTCCATCAAAATAAAAAAATAAAAAAACTTGCAAATGTTTTTACACCGTCATTTTCTTTTGTTAATTCACTTGGCATCTGTTTCCCAAGCCTTTCATTAGAAATTGTTTGCTAAGTGAATTAAAGAAAAATTAAAAGCATCAATGTTTTCCTGACCCAAGACTTTTATGTCAAAAACAAAGACTAGAAAAAAAGAAGAGAAAGACATTGATCACATATCATGGGAGCAAATATTTGGAATGTTTTTCAAGTTAAACATATTTTATATTCCAATGGGGATGCCTAAGGCATCTGACCTTAGTTAATAAGAAATAGAAGAAAAGAAGTAAACTAAAATGTAGATTATATGTTTAACAGACTATTTTATGCCTTCTAAAATGAAATATTTAAACAGCATAGCAGAATAAAATAATCTATGAACTTGACATTGGGAATATGCATTCTAAATGTTACCTCTGCAGAATAGTGAGCATATTAGATACACTTTATAGCTCCATATATTTGTTTTAAAAGAAAAGCAAAAAATAATATTGGGCAGTTTGAAAAATCTAAGATAAAATTCTAAAATCTGTGAATTGTTCATGTTACTGTATGTTGTTAAATCATGCACAGCCCAAACACTGAAGCTATGCCTTGATCTAAAATTTAATCCACAAATTTATTAATAACTCTTTCTCCTGAGACCTTCAGACTAGGCCAACTCCTAATTAAGAAGAAAGCTAAAATATAATTTATCATAGAGTTTCTGGAAACATAAAACCTGACTTCTCAAGATCAGGAAAAGTGCAAATTGCAAGACATAAAAATCGTTGTCATGTCAAAGTTACATCATCAGTTCATTTTATTTTTATTAATCTTACCTTACCCTTTGGAGACAAATAAGAGTTCTTTGAAGACAAATAAGGGTTTAAACTAGAGTATATATTATGAATATTTTTGAACTTTTATAAAATATCTGAAAAATACCTGGCATATAAAATATAAATAATTACTAGCATTATCATTGTTATAATGATTATAATAGACAATCTAGTAAAACTATCTATGAGACAATTAGGCATCTTGTCAAATAATCACAGAATAACAAATTTGATTACAATTTCTATTCTAAAATCACTTCATATAATTTTTGAGTCTATACGATGATCTATAAAGAAACAATGTCTTCAACTATTTTATCTAATGAGTAGCGATACCTCATATAAGTCACGTGCCTCCTTTATACAAAATATTAAAGTAAATATCTAGATATTGACTTATTCCTTATAGTTGATAGCTTCCCTTTTTGATGGTACATAAATAATTGCCACCTAATTGTGTGTGAATGCCTACAGCACAGATTAAATGGAATATCCTCAAGAAAGCCCTGAAATAGAAAGGTATTGTTCAAAGTAAAAAAAAAAAAAGCAACAACTATCCAACAGTCATCAGTGATATGAGTCCAATAATAGAAGATAGATATAAAAATTCACAATAAACCTGTGTTCAACTGACATAGTTGAGGTAACAATAGATAATGTAGGGAGATAACAATGGCTAAGCAAGTTATTTTCAAGTATACTTTATAAAGCTACTAACAAAAAAAAAACTTGTGTGTTTCAAACCTTAAGTATCTTTTTTTTGAATAAATGGTTAAAAAGCTTTAGCAAGGGTCATAGATATCTTTAAATATTTAAGAAAATTCATTGGCAGTTCTATAGTCCAAGATCACTGTAAAATAACCTTAAGACTACATTTGTTGAAGGAGAAGAAAACTTCTTGCAGGATTCAGCAACCTCAGAGTCTTCCTAATGACTCCATATCTCTGTAATACCCAAAGCAAGTTGCCCACCACCTGTTCAGAATCTTGTCCTCTAAGTAGGCTGATCCTCCAAACTTCCTTTGCCCAACCTTTCTCTTTCTCTTTCTTAGTACGTGATCTCACTCTCACACATCTTACCCCCAAATAATTGTCCTTCATATAAACAAAATGCTCCTAGTCAGGAAGCAATATAATTTTAGATCTAAAGAAGAAAGAGACATTAAAACAGGCCGAGGGCAAATTTAGTTTTACTGTTATACACTTGGTTGCACAGTTCAATACCTCTCAGCTGGCGCTGGCAGCCAAGGGCCTCTGTTTTCTAATTATTTGTGTTATAATTTAATAGTTTTTCAATGCAAATAAAAAAGGTCAAGGTGAGGGGAAATAAACCAAACAAACTTGTCCTGCTTAAAATTCTACTGATAGAATCCTTTAATTCAATTCTATTTGAGACTAATTGAACTTTATTTCCAAACTAAATTTGTCAGATTAATCAGAGTGGTTGATAGATTATCATATTCAAGTGAAAGTTTTCTAGATTCATCAAGACAAAGTAGATAAGGTCTCTCCCAAAATTAGGGGCTAGTGATTCTCCATGTGTTCCTCAATTTTTACATATCTTACAGGTAGAATCTATAATTATTTCTTCTCAGAACTATCATAATAATTATAGTTTTGTATTTTATTTGTGTCTTTTACTTTCCTGTGATGCTTAGTATAGATTTTCTGATAACTAGCAACTACTCTTAGAAGATTATATCTCTGACATTAAGATTTACTTACCCAAGATCCCCAAGTATAATTTTAAGCCTTCCTGTTATAGAAACAACTCTACTAATTGATAGGGACAATGTACAGCCTCTTTTTAAAAGCACATATTTTGTTTTGTGTTTTGGGGAGTCATACAAGGCAGTACTAAGGGCTTTCACCTGGCTCTTGCTTGTGATTAACTCCTGAAAAGGCTGTAGAGACCATATGGGGTATCAGAGATTAAACCCAGATCTACAACATGCAGGATATACTCCCTATCCACTATATTATTACTCTTCCCATAGAAAACATATAATGCCTGTAATTAGAATTCTACTCAAATGTCTTTGCTTAGAAAACACTTGTAAGGATAGAATGGGCTTAAGTTGAGACAACAAATAATCCTCACAATCTTAATGACCTAACACGTAAAATGTATTTATCACTCAGATCAATTCTGCTGACAAATCCCATGAGAAATTCTCTTAGTCAATGAAAACAGCTAGCTATGTTTCTGGATATGAGCTCCCATGTCTACAAAGATTTATTATTGCCTCAACATGAGAGTGACATATGGCATTCCACTTACAATATATTAGCCAGAATAAGTCATTGGGTTTCACCAGACTAAGATAATTTAGGAATATAATCATTCATAGTCTAATAAAGACAGTTTTTTAAAACAATTTTTATATAAGTTAGGCAGTATTACCGTTGTACTATTTGTAAAAATTTGAGGGGCATGTGTAGAGCTCTTGGAAGATTTCTTTAAAGTAAAAGTAATGCAAATACTGTTTAATCCCAAAATGTCAGATAGGACTTTATCTTTTTTTTTTTTTTTTTTTTTGGTTTTTGGGTCTTTATCTTTTAGGAACATTAATTTGAAAGTACACATAAAACCTATCCAATCTCTGTCCCCAGTGTTTTCAAAATATCCAAAATGTGAAAATAACCTAAATTTTTACCTAAAGACAAATAGATAAGACACAGAAAATATATATTTAGTGGAATAAAATATTAAGAGATGAAATCTTGCATTTTGATATGACAAAGTTCAGCCTTGAACTTGAAGTGATTAGGCTAAGTGAATTAAATCAGAACATGAAGTATAATCACCAGATATTTTCACTTGTGTACAAAAAGCAAATAGTTACAGCAAAGGGCCAGGCCAAACACAACAAAAATAACATCTAGATTAGACTATATTTTCTTATAGTTTTCCTGTGTAGGGGGCTGGAGGAGAGTGGAGAGCTGGAAAAATTCAAGAAGATAGTAGTATCCCTGATATTATCAGGATGGAGAAAGGAGGGCATTTTTTGTTCATTTAAAGGTAGATTATCAGGAAGATAATGAATAATTTTATTTTTGAAATAGGAGATTATAAAAATAACTATTCATGTATATTTATGAAAAATGAATAATTACTAGAGAGAAAAAGGAAGAGGGTAGGTGGGAGAAACAGATAGATTTGATAGTGTAATTTATTAAACTTTGGTGGACACAGTCACACTACTATGAAGATATACAATTGCATCCCTAAAACTAGACTGTCTATAAAACACGAATATTTGATTAAATTACAAAGCAAAAATATGAATACACACAAAATATCATCTTGCAGAACTTTTATGTCTTTAGCACTTTTATGCCTATAATATAAAGATTTTAAACATTTTTTAAAGTAAACTGTGGTATATATACAGAATGGAATAGTATATAGCTGCCAGGAGAGATGAACTCATGAAATTTTCCTATACATGGATGTATGTGGAATATATTATTCTGAGTGAAATAAGTCAGAGAGAGAAAGATGCGGAATGGTCTCACTCATTTATGGGTTTTAAGAAAAATTAAAGACATTCTTGTAATAATTTTCAGAGACAAAAGAGTGGTGGGCTGTAAGTTCCAGCTCAGGACATGAAGCTCACCACAAAGAGTGATGAGTTTAGTTAGAGAAATAACTACATTGAGAACTCTCCTAACAGTGAGAATGTATGAGGGAAATAGAAAGCCTGTCTAGAGTACAGGCAGGGGTGGGTGAGGAGGAGGGAGATTTGGGACATTGATGATGGGAATGTTGCACTAGTGATAGGAGGGTGTTCTTGACATGACAGAAACCCAACCACAATTACGTTTGTAATCAAGGTGTTTAAATAAAATATTATTAAAAAAAAGAGAAACCTAAAAAAATAAAGTGATAAATTGTATGTTAACATTATAAGTAAAAATTGTGGTAAATTTAATGTCCTTTTTTGGGGGGGAACTGGCCTCTTTTAAGTGGTGCTCAGTATGCCAGAACCACCTCCAAGTATGGGCCTATGGAGCTGAGGATATTCAGGGCAATCTGGTGGTGCTATAACACCACCAGGGCCACATATAGAGGTGCTTCTGCAAAGCTGTAAGGAACCAGATAGTGTTGTGAATCAAAACATAGTTGACCACTGCTAGTTAAACAACTTAACCCATGTACTATCCATTTAGCTCCATAAACACAAATCAGTCATTTATCTTATAAACCTGGCCAAGCGACATAAGATAACCTTGTTCTTTTTATTTTGGGATCAGATACAGCTGTGTCCATGGATGCCTCTACTCTGTGCACAGGGGTCATTCCTGATGAAACTGAGAGGATCATATGTGTCTATGGTGCTGAAGATGGAGCCCAAATCAGCCAAAATAAGGCAAGGGTCTACCCAATGTATTATTTTTCCAGCACCAAGATATTTCTTAGATGTTAAAAGAATATGGGTTGGGGCTAGAATGATAGCATAATGAGTAGGGTGTTTGTCTTGCATGTTACTGACCTGGGGTCTATCCCCAACATTCCATATGGACCCTCAAGCCTCCTAGGACCAATTTCTGAGTGTAGATCCAGGAGTAATTCTGAGCATTACCAGGTGTAGCCCCATTACCCCCCAAATAAAGAATCAAGAAAGAATATGAAATTTCTATAATATTTCATTAAGATAATGATGTGACTAAATAGAATACAATTTATTACGTAATTTATTACGTTCTTATTATTTGGAAGCTCTGATTAGTATCTGGGTTCATTCAAAATAAATACATGGAAAAGTCAACATTTCGGGCTGTTTGGTTTGCACTATAATTTATAGTGTGTATTTTGGTAATAAGTACATTCATTATGATTACCAAGCTTAGATTTATAAATTGTAAATTAAGCTGCAATGCATGAAGGAAAAAGATTCTGAATTGTTATTGTATGAATACTTTGTAGCACTTCATATTTATTACTCTATTAATTTATAATCTCTTACCCCCATTGTACAGGTGAAAGAACTTAAAACACCAAGTTGATTAAATAGTTTTCTTCTCAATCACCCAATTAGAATGGGTGAAAATGGACTGTGTTCTAATTTGTTCATAAGTCTCATGATTTTGATGCCCATATAATCTTGCTTAGTTTATGTCTTCTATGTTCTATGTTCACTGGGAGTGTCTGTTCTATATGTATGACTCTCTGTTTCATTTCCTCTTAGTTTTCACATATAATCAGTGAATAGCTTTTCATGTCTAATCTACCTAAATAAAAGAATGCGTCCAGTTTGTCAAGATCTCAGAAAATATTTATGTAAATTCAGTTTACAATTTTAATAGCGCATCAAGTTGTTTTCTTGGATAATCCATAAATATGCATATTTTAGTAAATTCTTTTGAATAGCCTCTGTTTACAGTCAGATAAATAGGGCTTTGATATTGTGAAAGATACCTATAATCCTTAGGGGGAACCCATTTAAATTCATAAAAAGTCAAATTTGAGTAAGGAAAAGAATATAGAATTCATGATTCTGCATCTGGACATAGGAGAATTACCATTTAGATTCAATGTTGACCTCCAACTCAGGACAATTGTCTTTATATTTGAAGACAATAAAAACATTTTATTTTTCTTTTTGTATCATACTATCCCTTCAAGCTAGGGTGTTTCTTATTGCATCTTTCGAAAAATCACAAACTAATAGAATCTAGGTGAATTCATCATGTTTCTGGAGTCTGAATTCCACACGTGCAAACTGTCAGCTTTAAGTAAGTCATGCAAAACTCTATTTAAATGATTCAGCCTTTCCCTGAATATGGGAAATGGGAAATGTTATTCGGTCGTTTGAATAAAATAGTTTGAATGGTAAGAAATAGATTAAAGCTGCTCACAGTCACTGAACAGAGATAATAAGAGATGATTTGAAAGTAGAAATAGACATTGGTGATGGGCCTTGCTGTTAACACACTAGCATGGGTAAAGACATTAGAGAACAGGGTAAAACCAGTGAACATTTATTCATCTTTGTAAATCAAATATTTAGTGGAGAATCCTTTTCACTAGAAACTTATCATCACTTCCATCCCCAACTCATCCATGAGGGCACACAATAGATAGAAGGGAAATACATGAATAAAAACAAATTTAGAAATCTTATAGAAAAGATCCCCTGAAGAAAACTGAGTAGGGGATTCCAATCACACATCAAAATGTGGAAAGATGCTCAGGTCATGTTCCTTTAAGTATTTGTGGCAGATAGGTTCAGGGCACAGCTTGGAACTAATACTCAAATGCAATATAGAAGTCCTATTTTTGTTTTCTTAGTTTTTCTGTTGGTTTAATTTCCTTTATTTTTTTGATCTTAGTTTCCTCATATTTAAGTGAAAGCTATAGATATAGAAATAATATGGATAGATATAGCTAGATGATATCGATTATATATTGTTATAAAGGACATAGATATAGATATATTTTCATGAATGAATGAATTAATCATAGAATTCTTAATTCTAAGGATTTTAATGATTTCTGCGAATGAATAGAATTGGCCTGGAGCATAGCATACTCATTGTATTTTAAAGATCAAAACCTGAAACAAAACAAAATACCTGCCAAGCTTAGTTATTTCAACTGAATACAAAAATATGTTTGCTAGTTTTCTAACTCACTTGTTAGCTTATTTTGCTTCAGTTTTTTTAACACCTTCTCTTATTTTTATATACCTAAGTCACTGAAATCTTCAAACACAAAGATAAAATAAACTTTCCTACAAAATATCAGATTTTCCTGATTCTATAACATCCACCATTTCCATATTTTAAGGATTTTGTATTTTACTATTTTCAAAATAAAAAGCTGAAACCTCTACAAACTGTAACCCCCTCCAAAAGCTCTTCTGTGCAGGGAACATAAGAATCACACTGCAGATGCCTTTTACTAATTCACCTCACCTCTTACAAAATATATTTTTACTGAAAAATGTTTCCTGTGACAGATAAGTGTTCTTGTATATAAACATTGGCTAATTACTTTCTAAAGCATCTGTTGCTTGCTAAGCAAATATCTTCCACATGTTTGCAAAATTTGATTTTCTTTCTATAAAATTCATTTGAGACCTTCTATTTGTTCATTATTTATACTCTAACAGGTACTTCCCTAATATTTTTAATGTTCTTAACAACCCTATAAATAAATCATACTGTACCCATTTAAAACATTAGGAAAACTAAGAATTAAAGGAATCTAATAGTCAATTATATAAATTGAACTTAAATACAGATTTGCATTGCAGTGGTGTTCTTGGGAGAATACTTTTGATCTGATATCTGGATTGTAAGAATCATGAATTACATGTTTTCTCTAAAACAACGGCAGAGTTAACCCAACAGATAACCAGCTCATAGCTGCCATCTAAAAGTTTATAGTTATTTTTGATTACATACTATTAATATTGACAAAAATATTACTTTATGTAGTAAATGAGCATGGATGGAAAAACAAGTGTAATATATGGAAATGACCCTCATTGTTGCAATAGATGTCTGGTCTATCATTTTTTAAAAATGGTGTGAAGATATAGCGATCCCCTTTATTTACATCTATCCCCCAAATAAATATACTATGGAATGGAATGATATTACCACATTTATTTCTTCACAGAAATTTTCACAATAGCTGAGGCCTGGAAACTACCCAAATATGCAATAAACAACAGGTTCAGTGGTGGTTAAGATGTATAATGAAATACTACACAGCTAGGAAGAATATGAATATTATCAGATTGCTATAATCTGAATGGAAACAGAAGCTATTAAACTAAGTGAAGAGAGCCAGAAGACAAAGAACCAACTTTCAAGTTATCCTGTTCATATGCGACTAAGGAAGAAAATAAAGTGCATAGACAGATTCCAATGAAAATAAACCCAGAGATATTACCAGGAGAATCATCAATTGGGGCTTCAACGGTAATTGGAGAGAAGTGAGCTTGAGACACATGTGAATATGAATGATACACGGGGAGTGAAAATAGTAAAAGAGTACTGAAAAATATATAGATACATTTTGATAAATGTATTTATCACTTCAGTTTTTAAAAATTATAAAATAAAATATCTCCATTCTTAAATAAAAAATAAATTGCCATAGTAACCCAGGGTAAATTGATCATTGATATCTCTATATATACATGTATGTAATCAGATAATTTTCCTCCTCTATATCTTAGCACTCTATATTACTTTTACTGTTTTCTTTCAATATTTTATTTGCCCCTTTCTTCATTATTATATATTAAAGATCACAGACACAACTTGCTTTCATGGTGTGTTCACCAAGTATCATTGCAATGCTTAGAAAAGCGTTGGTTTTGTGGATTACAATTCCTGGTTTTGAACACTTCTTTTTAGTTATGGTGTTTAGTAAGTAATGGTGGTGCCAGTATATTATGATGTTCACACTTTCCTAGTTACACTGCTGCCAGAATTCACTTGCAATATGAAGCTGTTTTATTCTTTGTGCATATAGTGGCACAGGAAAAAAATTTTTTCCCTATGCTTTTAAGTCAGTAAGCTAATCCCTAAGGGCTTTCCTGCATTCTTTTTATCATCATGTTTAATATACTAGATAAAAATCTCAATTACATAAAGAAAAAAATTTCCATTAGAGAAAAAATGTGAAATATCATTTGCCTTGTAGTTAAAGAACAAAACCATTAGATTATGAACTGAGCATATTCAGTTATATGGCAAATACAGACATGCTCAGTTATATGGCAAATATAGAATGTCAGTCTCTAGGATTGTATTCTAAGTCACACTAACAGAGAAAAATGTAGTCTTAGTATATCATATATAAATATGTACTATATATTCAGTGTATAATATACAATATTGAAAAATTATATCATGCCAAATTTATCATAATTTGTTACACAGGATAAACTTAGTGCATTAATTTAGGTGCAAAATTAGGGGTAGATGGTGACAACTAAAATTTAGTAAATAGAAATAAGGAACTTTTTCTGTGAGTAATGAAAATATTGCAAATATTGCTGCAGAAGATTTATCAACTCAATGGAGTTGATAATCTACCCAACTTCTCTACTTTAATAAACCTTGGAATACATTGTTTTCATGGTTGGGTTTCCTTTGTGACAGATACTAACACAAGGATTCATGTAATAAGTTGTAGATTTTAGGTGATGATACATCAGTAAAGACTCATTTATAATAATAAACATATCAAATCAATTAGAATGTTATAATGAGAAATATTGGGAAAGTGGGGATAGGGAGCATGTGGAAAATCTCGACTTTTCTAACATTTTTCAAATTATTGAGTTGATTAAAACATAAACAGAAATAGAGTATTTTACTTTTCTAGAAATTTACAAATGGGTTCAAGTAAATCAGGATGATATACCAGCAATTTTATTACAATTATGAAACATTTAAAAGATTACAATAAAAAACTAAAGAAATATGTTGTGCTTCTTATATACATTCAAAGTAAATTGATTAAAACTACTCTAATACCAGTAGATTGACCATTAACTATTCTGTGTCAGACACTCATTAAATAAGAAACAGTTTTGTGACATTAGTTCTACTATCTTCCTCATTTTGCACATGAGAAAATTTTGTTTATGAAGATAAAACAGCTTCACCAAGTGAATATGCCTTATAAGTGGGTTAGAAAATATCTAAATCCACAATGTCAACATGTTTGCCCATTCTGCTAAAAAAAGTCCTGAATAATTTGAACAACTTTTACATGAAACATTGGCAAATTGTTTCAAACAATGACTGTCAAATATGTTTGCAACATTCTGGTGATAATATTAAGTACATCATACAGATTAATTCATCTAAAACAATATAAAATAAACATGGTTTTGTTAGTTTGTTTTCTGACCACACGCAGTGTTGTTTGGTCATGCTCCTGGCTATGCACTCAGAAATCACTCCTGTCTTGGGGGATCATATGTGATGCCAGGGATTGAACCCAGGTCCATCCTGGGTTAGCCACATGCAAGGCAAACACTCTATTGCTCCATTATTGCCCCCAAAGTATAAATATGAGTTTAACAAAACTATGCCACTTTCTATGACTTGTCGGTGCAACAGAAGATACTGTTAGTACTTGGTAACACTTTAGTTTTATATTTTTCTTCTTTCTTCCCTTCACTTCTTTCTTTTTGTTTATATCTATCTTGATTTGCTGTTGAAGAAATTTTCACTGAACAGCCCATCTAAGCAAAACTCACCAGGCTATCAATTAGTTATGAAAGATGAAATCTTCACTCTCAGGTCATACATTTTATTGCACAAAATCATAAAAATATACAAATCTCTATAACCTAATCTTAAAAGAGCAAAAACCCCATTTTTATTCATAAAAGGAAGAAGATATTTGTTTCATTTGAAAGTTAATCTAGAAGGGATAGATGGGATTTAGACTAGTTGCAATGGCAGGACAAAACATCCTCAGCAGAAGGATTTGTCAGGTTAAAAAGGAGCAAATTTCTGATATTCTCTACTCTCAGGGCAGTTCAGTTTGGTCATAACAACAACAAAAACAACAACTAAAAGGTCAATTGGAATTGACACACGCACACAGGTCAAACCTAGTTTGCATTCCCTAAGTTCCAAGTTAGGAAATTTCCAGTTCATATTTTTGCTTCAAGTTTAGACTTCCAATTTCTATAACCCAGTTAGATGAGTATTCTATCAAAGTCTAGACAATACTTAAAAGTGTTTTTTTTTTATTCAAGATAATTATCTGTCCCTTGATGCACGACCAAAGGGATATTTAAAGGGTTTGTTTATTATGTTCTTCCACTAGAAACCAAAAGAGAGGATAATGTGAATTGAAACTCCTCTAAAATATATTCTTATGACCAACGAACACCTGCCACGAGATTGTATTTATTTTTGATGTCTTTTTAATCTGCTTACCAATTTGCAGCTAGAAAACAAAGCAACTAAAGCCGTATTAACTCTAGAGGCACAATAATCCTCACCTCCCTCTTAGATCAGCATTGCTTCTATTGAGCATGCTTATTTGGTTTTTGACTTTATTTAAGAAGAGGGATAAAAAACCTTATTTATTAAACTCATTAATGACCTGAAATACCACTACAGAGACAGTGAGCTTTCTCAGTGTTGATTTAGATAAATATTCATTTACAGTGCTGTCATGTGGAATTGAGCACAAAATAAAAGTTTCTGTAAAAACCAGTGGATAGAATATATATAACATAAGTCAAAGAATCCCAAAGGATGGATTTTTTTGCTGTGCTCCAGAATTTTATTTAAATAGTCCCAAGTAGAATTTGTTCACCATACAGGTCTAAAACTAGAGAAAATTCTCTATTCTTTGCTAGGGTGAAGTTGGAAGTTATATAGAATGGCATGATCTGTCCAGGAAAAAATAAAGAGATATTAATTATTTTGTTGGGAAAACTGACAATACACATGAACTTTCACAATAAAGTAAGGACAAATACACACAATTGGTATGAATATATAAAGAAAGTAAACGTATATATTCTTCACCTATTATTGTCTAATCTCAAACACTGTCAGCTGAATCTAAATTATAATTCTTTGAAAGGACTTGTCGGTAGCTGAGAGTTTGTGAGTTTCCTAAATTTTTATTCCAACTATTTATTCCAGTGAGCTTAGGAGAATTATGAACTTCATGGATATTTTTCTTGGATCTAAAATCTAAGAGCCATATATTATTTTTTGACAACAGAAGCCTATATAAAAGACAGTTTATAAATTTCCTACTTCAGACACAACTTTTTCAAAATTAAGTCATCAGAATTTTATCATTCAGAATCCCAGGAATAGAATAGACTATAATCAGAAAGATTTTGTGGTACAGATTTTACTTCTAGTTGGGCCCTTGATGACTTAACTTACTGTGGTTTCTCAATGCATCAGAATTTTCTTTATGGGCCAAGTATTCATTTATATGTGCAATTTGCATGTATCAACTCATTTAAATTTTCTCTTAGAGGTAGGCATTAGTAAACCTCTATTTTCAAAAGGCAAAATGATTATTTTCTAGCAATTTTAAATTTAAACACTTTTTAAATTTACAGCATTAATATATAAATCATATGCATATTTCATAATACATTTAACATTAATATGCTCTGTATTACTGTATACACTAACAATGTGTCTCTATGATCATATATGTATTTATCATATATTATATATCATGCAGTTTACAATAGTAGTAATAATGATGGTGATCATTTTAATATTATATTTTTTCATATATGTTGGGAAGAATAAAGGAAGAGTTCTTAAAAGTCATGGAGTTCAGGGGTCAGAGTGATAGCACAGTGGTAGGATGTTTGCCTTGCACACAGCTGGAAGGCAGCCCTGGATTCGATCCCTGGCATCCCATATGGTCCCCCAAGCCAGGAGCGATTTCTGAGCTCATAGCCAGGTATAATCACTGATGTCACTGGGTGTGCCCCCCCAAAAAAAAACTAACTAAATAAATAAATACATACATAGAAAGTTATGGAGTTCAAATTTGACTGAGGATTTGAAGTAAATCAGAACCCCAAAATTCAGGTATTTGATTGCTTCTCAGAAATCTTCTTCCTAATCTTCTCTCCTAATACCATTGTGAAAATAAAAGAGCATATCCTAAAAATAGAACCTAAAATATATGAATTTTGTTCCATTTTTTTTCCTCTCAAGTCTGTGACTCTTGAGTATACTACAGACTCACGTGCTAGGAATAAAGAGATCCATTGCCTTAACCAACTCTCAAGAGACTCATTCATACTGGAGAGCTCATTTAATGATTTACAGTGGATGAATATCTCTTCTCTTGGCAGGAAATCTATTTAAAAAAAACAAATTAAGATCAGTTACTTGATGCATTTATGGGACTTTATCCAGGAAAACCCATAAAGGAATTACTTTGTCAGCATCTGTCTCTTTCAACATTCTAAGCTACTTTTTCAACAATTCTGGTCAGAGAAAATCCTTGCTATTTATTGATATCAGTAACATCATCATAATTAATGTTAATAGCATTATCTTGAAGATACAAAAATGAGCAAACATAATTGGCAATAAACTCTTTTTCAAGGTGTGAATTTGAGTCCTGTATGACTGAAGAACTTTAGTTTTTTATAAATGAACAGCATTATATGTAGTGAATTTGAATACCAGTGTAATGGTATTAGAAATGTAAAAAACATTGAAAATAATTAGACAATGGTCAAAATTATAAACACAGCATTATATTATGAAACAATATTTCAATCTTATATACATAATCAACAGAATAGAAAAAGGGACTCAATACATAATTGTAAGTCAATATATTTGAAGAATTATTCATAATAGAT
Source organism: Crocidura indochinensis (assembly GCA_004027635.1). NCBI lineage: Eukaryota > Metazoa > Chordata > Mammalia > Eulipotyphla > Soricidae > Crocidura > Crocidura indochinensis. The sequence goes on from PVKC010016057.1 coordinate 14,703, forward strand.
TTAGACATAGCTGAGGTATACCCAGCAGAAGATAAACAGGAAAAATGTGGCATATACACCAAAATGGAATATTACTCAACTAATAAATTCACTAAAATGTTGTTGCCTATCGCAACATGAATACGAGGTAATATTTATCTAATTGGGATTCCATCATTGCTGAGAATAATATTATCACCACTATTATTACTACTTTTGTAAACTGCATGAGTTTTAACAAATTGCCCTCCCAATATTATTCCTGAACATTTTACTGATGCCAATAGTACTGTAATATGCATTTTAGGTAATAGCATCGTCTTTTATGAAAAAAATCATGATTATAAATATATTATATTTATTTGAAATTGAACTAGTAACAGGCATTCTCAAATACTGTCAACCATAGGGTTTATAAATCTAAACCACTCGTTTATTTGCCTAATATGTGTCACATTGTATGCATTGTTTTAAAGTCACTTAAAATTTAATGTAAAATAGTGCTCTTTCGGGGGCTGGAGAGATAGCATAGTGGTGTTTGCCTTGCAAGCAGCTGACCCAGGACCTAAGGTGGTTGTTTCGAATCCTCGCATCCCATATGGTCCCCCATGCCTGCCAGGAGCAATTTCTGAGCATGGAGCCAGGAGTAACCCCTGAGCACTGCTGGGTGTGGCCCAAAAACAAAACAAAACAAAAAAGAATAGTGTTTTTTCATGTGGAGAGGGGTGGAAATTCATTACTTGAAAATACTAAATTAGTTTGTATATCATATATACAATAAAGTCAAAGGCTTTTGTTTAAACTCCCCTTTTTAGTTGGTCTGTCTACCTCCCTCCAAAGAAAGCTTAAATTAGGGATTGGAAAAGTTCAGAAGGGATTAAAGCTAGGCCTGTCATGTGACCCACCCTAGTTTGATCTTTAATATCAGTTATTTTGCCCATCCTTAGATGCAATCCAGTAGATCCTCAAGGACTACCAGAGTAGCCTGAGTAACCCCTGATACCAAAAGACACAAGCATCACTTCATCTCCAAATACTTGCCTTGAATATCAATTGGCCACAAATTCCTGGGAGTGGCCCCTGGTTATATTGAGCATTGTATAGGGAGTTCCTATTTCCATAAACTCCCTCCAATGCTGTGTGGCATTAATAAACTCTAATATAGTACCTTCTAGGGATACTTGGTGAGGTCTATACAGTGTTTATGCATTACACTTAATCCTTGGCAGTAAGAATCTGGTTTAAATGTAATTAATTTTGATATAAAATGGGCTGTTACAGGTTTGCTATTAATTTGTGTAGCAAAATTTTCTCAAAAAAGAAAGCTGTGATTTCCAATTATGAATTATTTTTAGCATTTTGTTGAATATTTTTATGTGCCATTATAAGATAGCAACAAATAATTCATGTACTGGCATTTTGGCATCACTGCCCTTACACTTCGGTTTTATAGCTATTTTGGACCTCATACCCCCTTCAACAGTGCAAATTTCCCACTATCAAGTTCCCCATTTACCCCCCACCAAAGTTCCCCATTTACCCCTCCCTCATTAAGAACTTTAAAAAAGGAATTAAACATGTTTTCCTGCTCTTGTTCTCATTAAATGATGATAATTTATTTGGGAATAAACTTGCACAATAGTTTTAAATAAAAGTATCAAGTATCTCACTTTTTATGTTCCTTCCTAAGAAATATCTAACTACTTAATTTATCTTAAGAGTATTTGAAACATAGAAAGATTGCATATTTCACTGGAATAATATTTTAAGCACAGTGACTTAATTGTTACAGGCTGGTTTTGATAATATAAACTCTAAGTTATAATTTAAACTTTGAGAAATGAAGGGATTAATGGCAGGTAAGAGAATTATTGTGTCTATTGGGTGAGTTAATAAATTCAAGAGATGTGTTCAGAACCTATTATAGTATGATTAATTACAAATAGTATTCGTTACTAAATATATATCTGCATTTATTCTTCTGAAATCTAAAAACCCTTTACTATGTTCATTGCTGGCATAATTTTAGCTTATATTTGTCTTATTTGCTCATGTGTATCCACAGGATAACACCATAAAATTTAGAATATTAAATGTGGCTTGGAAAATGAAATGTAACTACTTATTATAATTGAGTAAGCACTAAAATGAAAACATTGCATTATCATGACATACCTCATTTTGCAAAGCGTCACAATTGTGTCACTTTTAAAGGCAACTAACTACCTTTCACCTAAGCACAGCACAAAGTCTTAGAGGCTCATTTGAATACTTGACACAAAAACCTGCCTTAATCTCCCTCCCATTCACCACCACACAAATTGTTACCAAATCTTGTATGTTAAAACAAAAGGGATTAATTTTTTTACACATTTGAAATGATCCACATGTCTACAGATGGGTCATGTCAGGTTGTGGTGTTGATGGATCTGGTTTCTGCCATTGCCTCATTTTAACTTACATGATTTTTCCTTGTTTTGTCTCCATTTTGTGTACGTACTGGATCTCTATTTATATGAAATTCATGTTCTTATTGGACTTTTTGTTTAGTTGGGAATGACTCCATGTTTAGGGGCACTCCTGGTAGTGTTCAGACCATATGAAATGATAGCCATTAAGCCAGGGTCAGTCATATGCACAGTAAACACCTAACTTCTATACTGTCTTCCTGTCCCTATTTTTTTACACAATCAGATTTATCACCTCTTTATATCATCTTTAATACTGTTTCCTTAAAATTATGATCTCTTATAAATAGGTGAGGAGTTTAATAGATGCAGGTTTTGAGGACGTAGGCTTGGGAGCTGGGTGCTAAAAAGGCTTGAATGTATATTGCTGGCTATAGATTCTGTTGTTATGCAACTAAATGTCTGTTAAAATAAGCAGGGTAAAAACACATATGAGGCTATGTGACATGTTGAATGAAAGTGAGTAAACTTTATAAGACTGTGGTGTTGGCACTGAGTCACTAGTGTACTCCTTCCATTTCTGCCATCTTACCTTACATTGTAGACACTATCATATCAGTATGCAATGGGAATGCTAAAAAACTTCAGGAAAGTATTCATTTTACACTTGAAAATTTATGTTAAGAAAATTTGCTTCTCTCTGAGGAGCAAATCTGTAGCGATAAACTTAAGGTATCTTCAATCCTTTGTGTGTGTGTGTTTTTTTTTTTTTGCCTTGAGGGTACACTGTGTTTCCAGCTGACGGAACTTTATGTCTTATCTTTGGAATTGCATTTCACACAACCCCTTGAATCATCACAGAGAATCACCATGATTAATCAATGAAGGCCAGAGAAATGAAAGAATAACCTCTTATCCGTGCTCAGTTTCCTTTGATGCAATGCATATATAGTGAACTGAAGTTTTATGAGTTTAAAGCTTTAATTTATGATAAGCTAAACTTTATATATAAGGTTTTATATATATAAATGTATATTATGAGACTGCTTCAACTTTGCAGTGCTCTTTGCACTGAAATATTTTATGTATATGTCAAAAAACTAATTGAATTAATAGCAGAACAATGAGAGACTATTTCTAGAGAATCATGATATTAGTACAGGCAGTTACATTATTTTATAAAGTTTTTAATGAATGGAAGCATTGAGTAACATATTGAAGGTCATAACTATAGTACATCCACAAGTATACCTTTTTAGCATATAGATTATTTGGAGCTAAAAGCTATTGAGAACCACTAAATGCAGTGAAATTATATTCTCATTTTGCAAAGAGATTATGTTAGTAGTATTATATCCATCTCTTAAGTCAAGCAGAAGATGCTTAATAATGCATATGAATGAAGTGTTCATTTAAATCTGTGCAACAAATTTTACTAACCACCCTTGTTTCCTTTATTTTTATTGATCATCTTTCCAAGATTTGACTTCCAAATGGAAAGGCTCCAGTTCCTTTAACTTTGCTTTTACTAAGTTTTGTTTCATTCTTTACCTACTAGTAATAGCCTATCCTTTTATAATTGCAATTTATTTAGATATTTTCTGTGTCTCTGTAGACCTATGGTAATTTTTATGAAGCACTTATTAGAGTATCTTGAATAGGATTCTATAGAATCTAAAGGGGATGGGTCTTTTTCTTATTTTAGGGGGACACGTGTAAGATACTCTCAAGGAGTCCTCCTGTGTCTGCAGTCAGGATTTATCCTGGCTGGATCAGGATACCATATTGGATGCCAGAAATCCAACTCAGGTCTGCCACATAAAAACAAGCACTCTACCAACTGTACTATCAGTGCAATTCTAGAGATGTTTTTAATCTTACAGTTCATTAGAGGACTTCCTACATTATTAAGTTTGTTACCTCTTTAACAATCTGTGTCCTCTTTGGGGTTCAATTGTTCTTTCTACTTATACTTCAAGACTGTGTTCTTTGGAGCTTCTCAAATTGTGATATGATGCATTTCTGTAAAAACACCGAAGTAGACATTCTTCAGTTTTAAGTGAGTGAAAAGCATTTGGAAAATTCTTAAAAGCTGTGAAACTTCTCTTTGGGGAAATGCATAAAAGTACATACATCTGTGTTTTTGCAAATCAGTTAGTGATAATGCTTGTCTGATATGCTTTCAATAACCTTGAGTGAAGCAAATTATCTGCACAATAAATTATTTTGGTCCTAATATCTTTCTGGAATCACTTCATAGTTTTCCATTTAACTCCAAGAAGTGAATCTTTATGCTGAGGGTTTTGTTAAAAATAATAGAATTCTACTGGGGTTGGTGAGGTGGTGCTAGAGGTAAGGTGTCAGCCTTGCAAGTGGTAGCCAAGGAAGGACGGCGGTTCGATCCCCCGGCGTCCCATGTGGTCCCCCTAAGCCAGGGACAATTTCTGAGCGCTTAGCCAGGAGTAACCCCTGAGCATAAAACAGGTGTGAACGAACATTCCCCCCCCCCCCAAAAAAAAGAATAGAATCCAACTGGGATAGCTCTGGTAATCATTTAGTAGTGACTGAACAGACCACCAAATAATGAGTCATAAGATCTGAGCCATGCATTTTGAGAAGTAATCACTTAACACTACTACCGAATGTGAGCTTTTAAAAATAAAGTAAGAGCAACCTAACTAATGACTAAAATAAAAAGATTAAAATTAGTAAATTTTGGGGCTGGAGTGGTGGCGCAAGCAGTAGGGTGTCTAACTTATACTTGTGAACCTAGGATGGACCATGGCTTTATCCCTAGTATCCCATATGGTCCCCCAAGCCAGGAGTGATTTCTGAGTGCATGGCCAGGAGTAACCCCCTGAGCATCACTGGGTGTGGCCCAAATACCAAAAAAAAAAAAAAACCCAAGAAGAAAATAGTAAATTTTGTTTTTTTTTAAATCAGTAGCATAAATTTATTGAATTCAAATTGCAATCGTGGATATAAATGTAATCGTAGTAAAAGTAGAATACTGTTAATATCTACCTAGAAATTGAAGTCTACAAATACCCACTCAAATTCTTACATGGAAATTCATATAGATAAGGTTACCAATCAAGGTGCTTAGTAACCTTGATTGATATGCTGGCTGGTAAAATATTCAGGATTATGTATTTATCATGGTTAGAGAAAAAAATCTTTTAGCAATGAAGGTTCTTGTTAGATTTATTAAGCAATCAAATTAACTCCAGATAGATTAATAGGAGAAAAAAACCTTTAATTACACTTACGTTGAAAATCAATATAAAGTGTATTTCAACAACAAGGTTACAAAGGGCAATATATAGTATATATAATTATTTGTAAGATAATTATATATATTATATTTATAATTATGTAACATTTATACATAATATATAATTATATAGTTAATATATATTGCCATATGTGTCCTTGTTGCTGGAATCCACATTACACACACATACACACATACACACACAGACACACACACACACACACACACACACACACATAATTGAACCAAGCAATAGGATATGGTTGAAACTTCAAGGGCAGAGGGACTTACATGATAAGGTAGTCGACAGATGAAGATGCTATTAAAATTAGGTTTGCTTTGCTATGTATACATACTTCTCCAATACAAATGTCATTTTTTTGGATAAATGATCAAATTCTATCTAAGTAGTACCATAATTAGCATCATAGATAACAAGGTGGTAAATGTTTTTATGAGTGTACATGGTTTTAACCGACCTAAGCTAAACTATATACCCAAGTGACACATTTTGGGGAGACATATTTTGAACATCTTAGGGTGATCCATCCTTTTCTCACATTTAAAATATCTATTTTGAAAAAAAAAATTTCCGGGGCCTGGGAGAT